>MU747007.1:228-21180 GCA_026770625.1 Nicotiana glauca | reverse complement strand
ATTAATAGACTGTACCATTTAGTAGTATAAATGAAAATTTGAATTTCATAAATGAATATAGTACATTTTATGTGGACTTAAAAGCTTAGATATTTTTTGTTTGTTTATATTATTTGTGGGCCGTTGGGAAACAAAAGAAATTGTACGACAGCACGAGAAGAAAATACAAAAAGAAAACAACATGAATAGTGGGAAGATACAGTCCTATAATTATACCTAATATAAATGAACCCTTAATTATATCTCTAATTTGAATTATGGTATATAAATGGTAATTTGGTATGCTTAAATGTAATAAACACAAACCTTAAATATTGAGGGTAATAAGGTTTCATATATGGTATAGGTAGTATTAATTAAATTAATTACCCACCTGGCATGCCACATGGCATATTTTATAATTTAATTAGGGCGTGTATCATACGCACTACAGCTAATGTGATGGGTTTTTTTTTATACGAAGGGTAATATAGTTCAGGGGATTTTTGGGGACACTCAATAGTTTAGGTAGTAAACTAACAAGAATGGTATAGTTTAGGCGGGTTTAAGGATATTAATAAATAGTCATCACATCAAAAGAAGAAATAAAAAAAATGTACAATTCCAAGAAATTACAAGTGCAATTGTACTTTTTTTTTATTTCTTCTTTTGATGCAATGACTATTTATTTTAACTATGTATTTTTTATAACTTTTTAGATGCTTTGAATATTTATTTAAATTGTATAAATCTTTATTGTCAGGTCAAATTCAACAAAAGATTAACTAAAACTTTATTAGTTTTGGCCAAATAAAAATATTTAGCCTAAATAATGTAGTTATATCCAAATTTTATTATAAATTTTATTCGAAAAAAATTATCTAAAAAAGTAATATTCTTAAAAAGGTAAAAAAAAATTATTTTAAAAAAAAATGCCACATAGACAGAAAAATCCACATGGCAGGCGAGTGCACCCACACTTTTTGTCACATCAGCGTCTGGGGGGGGTAATGGCTCTCAAAAGGCCAAGTTGAGGGGGTAATTAAGACCGGGCATAGTTCGGGGAGGATACTAATAGTCTTAGCCAAGTTTACGGGTGGTTTAAGGTATTTTGCCACTCTTTAATTACCAAAAACATGTTCCTGTAAAGAGTATATCGAATAACTTTTTAAGTCAAGAAATTTACAATTAAGAAGCTGCTGAAATTTCTATTAAAACAAAAATCAGAGAACTGTAATGAACAAAAACAATAGGTCCACCTCACAAAAAATTAAAGTAATTATATTGGAAAAGAACAGGAACAAGGGCAGAAAAGGAACAAAGGCATATTAAAACTCATGTAGCAAGAAGAATAGAGTAGTATCGGCTAATGATGATACAAAATATAAGAATCAGAGTTCAGGTTACAAGGGCAGATCTAAATTTTTTACAAGTCTAATTACTGACTGACTGGAGCTACTAGTAAAAGTCCCTTGTACTATTCGTGCTTTCAACAACATAAGGGAAGGAGGAATCCGCAAGAATTATCCAGCCTCCTCCAACTCCGGGGCTTCTCTTTCCCTAGGAATCCTAACTTAGTAATATTGACTACACTGACCATGTTTATAACTTTTGGCGACAAAGATTTGCTTATAAAGATGTGTTATCATGATCCTCGGAAGCTGCAGTAGCTCCAGCATCAACATGTTCCTCTTCCTTAGGCTGCTCCGCTGGTGCTTCTGCTGGCTTTGATGTAGAATCAGCCGGAGGTTTAAGAGTAGTTCCAGCAGGAGGCTCCTCTGGTTCTTCAGCTGGCTTCGACGTTAAATCAGCCGGAGGTTCAAGAGTTGTTTCAGCAAGAGGCTCAAGAGTTGTTTCAGCAGGAAGCTCTTCTGGTGCTTCATCTGGATTTGATGTTGAAGGAGCCGGAGGCTTAAGAGTTGCTTCAGAAGGAGGCTGCTCTGGTGCATCATCTGGCTTTGTTGTTGAAGCAGCCGGAGGCTTAAGAGTTGTTTCAGTAGGAGGCTCCTCTGGTGCTTCATCTGGCTTCGACGTTAAAGCAGCCGGAGGCTCAAGAGTTGTTTCAGCAGGAGACTTTCCTGCTGTTTCAGCTGGTGCTTCATCTGGCACCTCAGTCGTTCCAGCTACAGGCTTCTCTGTCATTTCTTCCATAAACTGGGGTGTTGTTTCCGCCAAAGTATTTCCTGTTAGAGAATCAGTACTAGATTTCAGCAGCTGCATAGGAGCAACATTGGGTACCGGCTTGGTGGTGTCCTCCGGTGCAGGCTGCTTTTGTGTTGGTTCTGCTGGTTTTATCCTTGATTCAGTTTGAGCTTTCTGTGTTGTTTCAGCTGGAGGGTAGACCTTTGTATTGTTGCCCCTTGTGATGTCATTACCTATTTTCTGCTGCTTCAGAGATTCAGCATTTAGTTGCTGCAACCTATAGTCAGTTTCAGGCCGACGACAAACCTTTCTCAGAGGAACAATCTCCTGGATAGGAAAAGACAGACAATTAGATGTCTCAAATTCTATAAAACTACTAACACCCATGGATGAAAACTTGATGTCTCAAACATAAATGACCAACATTAAAGGTAGATAGTGTACCCCACTGCACAGCACAGGGTCTATAAAAAATCGAGTTACATGCGACAAGCATCAGATATTACACCTAAACATTTTGAAGTCTCTTTTTAACTTCAAATTTAACATGGTCCTCTAAGTAGAAGGCTCAGATATATTCCAAAATAACCAGGAATAGATAACAATGCAAAAACTTTCAGCTGCAGCAACTGCCGATAGTTGATACTACCATGTTTGAAAATGGCTCCCTGACTATTCATTATTCAAAAACCACTAGGCTGCATTAGAATATAGTTGGCCTCCAAGTCATTATTCTATTTCTTCTAATGGATGGGCTATACGGCCACAGCCCAGTCCTAACCCCCTCCCTCCCTTTGCCTAGTTCCAAGTTTATCTTTGTTCTCCCTCATAAACTAGGCTTAGCCTAGGATAAAAGACTATTAGAACGTCCCATACTACACTTATGTTCAGTCTACTTGTAGCACAACATAGTATCTGATCCATCATAATCACTGGTCTTTTCCTTAACCTGTTCCTGGTATTTTATTTCCTCAATATTTTATTTGATCAATTTCATTTCCGTCTGTCTGACACTGAACCGATATTCCAGCTGACGTCTCTCAGAGGGGAAGTGCTACTAACCATGCAAAGAAACAAGAGGTGATCTCTCTTCAGTTGCTGATTTCAGCTAAAGGACAACCGTGGAAACTAACATATCATAACAGATCAATACAAGGCTAAAAACAGGAGGCATGATAAAAAGATAGGAATAATAACCAATCTGTAAACAGCAGTTGTCAAATTTACAAGGAAGATGCAGTTTTTAACGAGCGATCTGACTATTTGTGCATATTTGCTGCTAAAGCTGTTTCTTCCTTATGAACAATTGTTTTTTTGTTAGTAACAAGCAACAAACAATTTTACCAGTAAAGAAGCACAAAGTAGTCAGAAATCTGAAATAAAATCAGGAAAGCTTGGGCCAGAATATAGAGATAAAAGCAGAAAATTACAGAAAAAAGGATTAATTGAATACCTCAGATTGATCATGATCATAACGAACCAGAAACCGACAACGGCAACCTCTCACGTCATGTCTGCGTCTTTGAGCATCAAGGACATGTGCATCAAAGTACAGAGCCTGTTCTTTGCCTTCCTGAAAATTATTAGAGCATTAGCTAAATGATGAGAGTGTGGTAAGTTTAGCTTTAGTATTTGACCCACAATAAGATGCACCTGGAAGCAAAGAATCAGATCGCCAGGGAGAACTGCAACACATTCTGAAGATTCACATGGAAGGGATCGCTGTCTTACGTGCTTACGTACATTTACCCACTCATCCTCCTCTGCTCCAAACCCCGCAAATCGAACCAGGACTTCCTGAAATTATAAGTTTATCACCATTAAGAGGAAAAAAAGGGATAAGGTAAAACAGACTGGAAGAAGAAGATATGCACAAGGTAAATGAAACAACTTCATGGAGATAGCCTCTAGTTTTGGAGCATGTTCCAGACAAAGAGATAGTTTGCATTATGATTCTCAACATCAGACAAAAAGGCCACGCATGTTACAGAGGGGCTGGAAAACGTAACTAGAAAAGCACCCATCATGTATTTCCTGATTTCTGAAAAATAAGAGGGCTAAACTTGCCTCAACAATCAATAGCAAACTCCATTGGGTAAAAAGAAAGAGCGGAAAGATAATTCTATGCATAATATACAAATTTAACCACCCGGCTAACAATAATATCTTTCATTGAACATTAGATAGGTATCTCTGAGAATTACCGGATCAGCAGTCTCCACAGATCTATGTGATAGGAAGCTTGCTACATCATACCTAAGGAAGGATAGTATCATTAAGAGCGGATCTAATGAAGATGGAAATGATAAAGCAAGCATAAATGTATAGAATGACTTAAAAGACAAACCATGCACCATCTCTTGCAGATTTAGCTTCAAACTCCATTTGAATGTTATCTGAAGCACTCCTGCCCACATTTTGTACTGCCACTAAAAAATAAGTAGAAAATACGTGGAGTTGGGTTACGACTTGAAAGAAATATAAATTTTTTTTTTTTTGATGAAGTAAGACTTGAAAGAAATATAATTAGAGGAAAAAGTAGTTCTTTTTCAAGAGAGAAACGGGGAAAAAAGAGCAAAAGGAACCTGCAGATTTTTTTGTAGTATTATTTTTTTATTACAATACTTGAAATTTAGCCACATTTCTTATTCGCCATTTTATCAACAAGGGTAGTGATTCAGCCACTAGTTTCCTAAATATCATTGTTGAAGTATTTTCCTAGAGACGGACAGATTTCCAAAAAATGTATCATCTAGTGAAACCACAAACAAAATTCCAATTTGATGAGATATGCCTTATTCACTCTGAAACAGCCAAATCTAATACACATTTTCCGAAGATCAAAATCAGTGGACTCTATGTTTCCAAGAGTCAATCTGCTCTCGTTAAACAACAGAGGAGCCTATATTCGTGGATCTAGCTATTTGTTCTAATTAATTACCATTTTTTGTAATCAGAAATTATAGAGAGTATTCAGCTTCTTAACAATATGACAGCAGTTCACAGGTATCCTTCTCCAGTTAACATTTCATTGCAATATCTCATGAATTTACTTTAATAAAATCCAACTCAAGATCAAAATCACATCATCTTTTTCAGCAGTTCAATAATTCTGCCAGCCTACAGAATTCAATTCTGAAAGCACCATCTTCTCAGCTAGCCTGGATCACCAACAACAACAACAACCTACCCAGTGTATTCCTACAATTGGGGTAGTATGTACGCAGACCTTACCCCTATCTTATCAATTCAAGATAAGGTGGATACCAAGAAGCTTAAGAAGCAGCTTAAACCATCAAAAGTATCAACAAAGATATTATTAGTATATCTTAACAAAGATTACCATACTTTTAGCACATTACACTATCAAAAGTATCAACAAAGATATTATTGGTATGGCATACTTCTGCTCCCTCCAGCTCTAGTTAAGACTGATCAAATGTGCACACTGCCACATACAAGAAGGCCACAGAACAGGGTAACTAGACATATAGCAATCAGACATTCATCGCATGGCAAAATATAGATTAGTAGAATGACGTAATCTTCTTCTTTTTTGTTTTGTGTGTGTGATAAGGTAATATTTAATTGATATTGTGGGATTAAAAAACCCCGTACAAGTAGTATATAAAAAAGTAGAGAACCTACACAACAGTAGAATGAGGTAATATGCAACTAGCAATAAATGATAATCATGATAGACAAACATAAGTTGGTAAACCCATTGCAAGGATCACTAAGAAGACTCTTTGCAAAAAACAAGAAACCATAAGAATATTGCTTAACAGTTCTACCTGATGGAGCAGGTAGAGGTTGAGGCGCTTGGGGCATTGATTTCACTGTAACTAACAAAAGTCAGACAAGTTGAGGAAGAACAGTGAAAACCGAATATATAAGACTCTTGTTAATCATAAATTCTACGACTGTTTTGAAACACGGTAGTGAATTTCAAATTCTACCTTGAGGAGAAGGTATGGGTTGAGAAGCTTGGGGCATAATCCTTACTGCAGCTGGATCACTCTGAGGCACAGGTGACGCACTCAATTTTGCAGGAGTTCTTACCTTAGCTGGATCACTTTGAGGCGCTGACGGGGTACTAAATTTACCAGGAACCTTAGCTGTTTTTGCTCTAATAGCATATCGTCTATTCTGGAACCAGTTCCAAACCTATGAAAATACTTTCATAATTTCAGGTACAAAATAAATAGTGAATGGTTAAGAAAACATTTTTCATTCAATCATCAGAGGTTCAAAAAAGGAAAAGCCTCTTACTTGTTTCATTTGAACCATAATTTTTCCAGATCTCTCCGCTGAAGAACTAAATAGAAGTAGGTACATTACCATCCAACCTTCATGAGCATATAAAATCAAAGGAACAACTCTAAATATATGGCTCATTAACAACCTACCTAAACTTCTCAGCAAGAGCTACGAGAACTTCACGAGCTGGCATTGTAGCATTATGTGCTTGCAATATAGCTTCCATCTCAGTGACCTGCAATGTTTTACAAATTACTAAGGCTTTCAACACGATTCTATATCTCGCCGTGAAGTTACCAGATGCAACTACTGTACAAGTACAATTACGCTGTCAGGCACATGCTATATTGCTCAGACTCGGGTGGGCTATACGAGGCGGGTGCGGATCTAGTGGTCGGACTCGCCATCATATAAACATTAGGATTCGGGGGTATGGATCTGAGTGCGGATACGAATGCTGGGGTACGGAAAATAAATGTATATATAAAGTATATATTTTGACTAGTTAAAGTTATTGAATTAAAACTAATAAAATATTAATCTTTATAAACACCTAATATTTTGTTTAAGATATCTCGCGTAATACAAAAGCATTCTCACACTTCATAATTACTATACTTTGATTATATATATACATAAACTCGAATATCAAACCATATTTCTTGGTCATAGAATATAGTCAAAGTACCAAAGGTAAGTTGACCAAATCCGGGATAGATCCAACACCCACACGACACAGGTGCAACAGGGATTTTGAAGAGTCCGACTGTCGGCACAACATAGGTCGCATGTATGGTCATTATGGAGAAATGTTTTGTTATAATAGTTGAAAAAGGGAAGGATGTATGATAAGTGGGAAAGCTTCTATGGCGTACATTTTTCTCCACGGCTACTTCAAAATTAACAAAAACGTCTCATGTTGACAAGTGAATTCTATCGTCGAATGGAACTTAAATAGCAAAGGGATGAGCACTTTTTTGAAAGGATATGCATAACTAGTGTAAAAATAGGCAAGCAACAACTAGGGGCATAAATAAGCATCTGCACTTTCCCGCAGCTTTATTTCTAGACAACTCCATATTCCATATGCTTATTGGACGATCACCTCCATTTCTCCGGTATAAACACTTCATCAGGAGAAAGTATGAGTAAGACTTCCTTTCAGTAAGTAATGTCATCTATCTTACTCATGATGTTATTATTTCATAATTCATATCTCAATTTGCACAAGTTTTCAGCCTAGTGCTTCACTTGTAAGGAATATGCAATACTAAGAAATCATGAAATTTTTGGAAACGCCAAATAGTTGTAGGAGTTGATATTCTCAAGTTTACTTTAGAGACAGTTCTAACTGAGAAGGAATAAAGAATAGAGTACAGGATCAAGTCAAGCTTCAAGCAAGAGGAAGCTCTAATGTAATTTCGAGCACTGGACATTCTGAAGTAGAATTAGGTAGGTTAGATTTCTTCTATTGGTTGCATCCACCAGCTGTTGTTTTGTTTATGAGCAGATTCTTTGGAATTTAATGAATAAAACTTTACTTATAATTGCTACACCCTCTATTCCAATTTATGTGGCATACTTTTCTGTTTAGGTTGTCCCAAAAAGAAACCTTTCTATATTTAGAAACAATTTATATTTAAAAAAATTCTCATTGTACTTTTAGTGAGATGATTTATAGTCATACAAACGTTTATGGATTGTTTTAGACCACAAGCTTCAAAAGTCTGTCTTTCTTACTTAAACTACATGTCTAGTAAAACAAGGCCACATAAAATGAGATGGCAGGAGCAGTAATCATGGAGCTTAGTTTAATTTGGTTGCTCCGCGCGCACACTACCCTCCCTAGAATCCACTTGTAGGTATGTTATTGCAGATGTTGCTCCGCGCAACTTAGTACCTTCGCTTTAGTGAGGAAACGATAGAGAAGGCCGAAGGCCAAGGGTGAGGGCAGAACATTCCTGACACCTAATGGACATGAATTGTCAGGCTCCAGCTCAACTCCCTTCCCAGCGCACCCCTACATTTTCTACATATTCTAATGATTTGACTGCAATATCTTCAAGAGAATCCTAGATCCTTAGATTGAATGATGCTCATGCTGAAAATTAAGTTAAGGGCTTGCTTTCTTCCCTCTCCTGTGAAACCTTATTACGTTATCAATGTCAGACACAACACTCTTTTTCTCACGACTCTCTTCAAAGCCTATAGTGCAGCATCATATGACCACACACATATGCAGGTGGCAGTCGGACTGGAAACATATAGAGGCATCTTTAGCAAACAGTTTCATACTTAATGATTAATTTATTGTGAACATATATTTCCTAGTCTTTTAAATATTTTTAAAGACATTTTAAACCCCTTACAAGGACTCATACTTCATGCAGATACGCTACTTCAGGAAAATTCCGAAAATAACTCAACAAAAGCATGACCCAAGGGTCTGTCCTAGCGGTCAATGAAATAGAGGATAACCATGAGGTCTCGAATTCAAATCTCAGCGGAGACAAAAAAAATTAGGTGATTTCTTCCAATCTACCTAACTCTTGGACAGGATTACCCGATGCACGTGTTGATGGGAGGTAGTAACATCGTCACCGTAACCCAACCAACGCACTTCAGCTTATCTTTTCCTCGTTTTGAATAATTTGGCTTCATAGTATCACATTTTGCATGTTCTTACGCCACTCCCTACTTTTATGTTTTTTTTTTGACTAATTTTACGTGTATTACCTAATTTTAATATTTTTCAGTAATTTTTATGCGTTTTTATATTTTTTTATGTTACTTTTTTAACAGCTAGCCAGTCGAGTGCCCACAAGCTGACTCGGACACCACAATGACCACATAATCAAAACTCAACAAAAGCATGAAGTAGTAAAATAGTCTCAATGCAGTAAAAGAGAAACAATTAATGTGAGATTCACGAGTCTGCAACTACAAATTGCATAATGAAAGACAAGTACGAAACAGGCAAAGAACAATCAGGAGAAAAATCCATAAATAAACTGTACATAAAACATAGAAGCAGTATAATGAACCAATTGAAGCTCACAAAAATGCTACTATATAGAGAAAACAACTGGTATTAACCTCAGTGGCGTTGAAACGGAAAGTAGGACCTCCGTTACTCGGCGGTCTTCCCATCTGTTAACGGCGCTAATGGAAAACAAAGCAATAGAAATTTTCAGAAAGCAATTGAAGCCTACCGCCGGCGGGAGAAAACGACGGGTAGAATTTGGGAAAAGATTAAACGGCCGTGAGAGGGAAAGAGAAGAAATTGGGATTGGATTTGTTTTCTTTTTCCTTTTTCCTTTTCCCTTTTTCCTTTTTCCTTTTATTTTCGTTTTTTTCAAGTTACTTTTTCCTTTTATCTTTGTTTTTCTTGATAAATCAATTTATTCTGTTTTTATTCCTTTTAGGATTTAAATAGAACAAGAAACTTATTTTGTAAGTTTACTTTTATTACAATTAAAATTTTATTATCTCTTTTATTGAGCCGAGGGTCTAGCGAAAACAGCTTATCTCCCATTCCGAAGTAGGAATAAGGTTTGCGTACTCTCAAAGCTAGGTAAATACTCGAGTAAAAACTTACCCATATTGGTGTTGGGTACGGCTAAATTTTTATCATACATCATTAGTATGCTAGGAATTACTCCCTCAACTCCTTTTATGTGTAGATTTGCGCCAAGTTTGAGAATGTAGAAAAGACTTTTAAATCTTATAATCTTAATCTAAAAGAGTATATAACATAATAAAAATAAAATCTAAATCTTGTGATTTTAAATATGCTATATCATTCCAAAAAAAAATGTTATATTGAAATCCTAATAAATATAAAAAATGGTATTCTTTTCTAAATAGTATAGCCATCGAATGGCCCATGAGGCCAGGCCAGCCCAACCCGGTACTTCGGTAGGGCTGGGCTAGGATTTTTTGAGCCCATTAAAATTGAGCGTATAAGCCCGGTCCTTGAGGGGGTCTTGGGCTGGCCCGTGGGCCAAAAATTAATTAAATTTAATTTAATTAACTATTAAATTTATTTTTTTAAAAGTAAAAACTAAAAAGACTATTAACCATAATCCTCATTCCCCAACCCTAGATTCTTATTTACGCTTCCATATAAGTTAGAATTTAGATTTTTGACGTGCATGTAATATGACAGAATATTACGGACTTTTGCTTAATTAATAACGAACTCAAAAAGTTTTAGGTGGCCATTAATAATCTTTTTTGAAAAGAAAATATTTTTTTAAGTGGTCAATGATCAATTGAGATTACTTTAATATATTATTAATATTTAAAAAGCTATTCGATATAGAAAAATATCAGCTTTAAATACACACAAAAAAAATTGATCACTAGCAAATTTTAGGAATTATAAAAATTTTATGGATTATAAAGACGAAATCAGCAAATGATGTTAATCCTAAATTAAAAAACCTCAGCATACAATCTTATTGAAGCAATCCCTGAATCTGAGGAAAATGAAAGAAAAGTATTAAGAAAATATTCATGTAACTTTAAAAAAAGAAGAGCTAGTTATAGAGAATTTGCATTTCAATTACGAGATTCTTCATCAAATATCAAGTTTTTTGTACGCTCTAAGCAAACAAAAGTTGTTTACATGATTAATCGATTATGTCAAGAAAAAATATTTAAGGATTTAAAGAAATTTTTTTTCCTAAAAAAAATATTGAAGGGCCGACTCGCCCTAGCCTGCGACCCTCTTGGGGCTGGGTTGGGCTGGCCATTTTAAGGCCCTTTCATATGGCAGGTCGTCCCGTCCTAGCCCACCAAATTTAAAAGCCCACGAGGCTTAGATTGGACTGGGCTAGGCTAGCCCATTTTGACGGCTCTACTAAAATAGGGGAATTTTCGTTCATATACCATATAGGAAACTATATTACAAGAAATGTCCATAGTTTGCAATTTACCTGCCCTGCTAACAGTTTTTCTACAAAATATAAACAAATCATTAAAAATAGAATTCTGTTAGCTGTACAATTCCTTTAATAGGCGCGCGAATGTTGGGATATTAAGGATTCTTCCAGATCTTATCAAACGCAAATCTCGCTATTAAATTTCGCCTGTTTCTCTCTAAAATTCACTACTCTGTTTTTACGACAATACTCTATTTCACTGGTTTTTCTGATTTCACAATTCAAAAGCGAATAAATTAGCTACAATTCTTATATAACAACCGCAATTATGTCGAAAATCCCAATTATGCTTCAACTGAATGGGAATTGGGGTAGCTATACGAGATATAGAGACTTTCATGTCGACGGAATTGTAGTCGGCGAGGATGCGAGTTATAGCCTATTGAATTCTACAGTAGAAGAGCATCTAATGACAGATACAACAACAATAACAACAACAACAACAACAACAACCCAGCATAATCCCACTTAGTGGGATATGGGGAGAGTAGTGTGTACGCAGACCTTACCCCTACCTTAAGGTAGAGAGGCTATTTCCAAATAGACCCCCGACATCCTTCCCTCCAATAAATTCACACCTTGCTCTTGGGGAGACTCGAACTTACAACCTCTTGGTTGGAAGTGGGGGTTGCTTACCATGTAATAATAGATACATCCGAAAAAATAATAGAAATCAAATACATTGTCAACGAACATTGTCCTCCAATGGAAATTAGGAACGATATGGGTGTTCGTGTATACATGGAGACGAAAAAGGAAAACAAAAGCTTTGGAACATATCCGCTATGTATAACAGTACGTGATTTCAATTTGGAATTGAGTATTGTGAGCACGTGATTTTTGCCCTATATGAATTGCTCTTATAAAATCAAAGAAAATAGTCTTTTTTTTAATTATTTGCCATTTTATAGGATTTAGTAGGATTTAATTTAATTTTTTGTATTTTTGTGCATGTTTAAATTTTATTTAAATCATGAAAAAATATTATGCATTGCATTTAGGATTTGTTTTTACACGTTTAGAATTAATCAATAATTATTTGCTTTATAAAAATTTGAAAATCACAAAAATAGCTCATTCTTACATTTTTGCCTTTTAATTTTTAGCCTATTGATTTTCTCTTTTAATTTAGAATTAAGTATTGTTTATAATTTTTATAATTAGTTAATTAGTTTAATTTTGTATTTTTAGATAATTTAGGATTTTTTAATTTTAAAAAGAAAAAAGAAAAAAAGGAATTAGAAAAAGAATTGAAAAGAAAATGATTATATGTCTTGAAAAATTAGGCTAATTTCACATACAATTTCGGCCCAAATTGTTCGCCTTTAAATTGATTCCCCCAGCCCAAATATTTTACCGCCCCAGGCCCAAAAACTGACCCGACCCGTCTGGCCCAATAACACATTCCCCTCTTATTAAATTCCAACCCTAAAGACTTTACCAGCAACAACAACAACAATAACAACAACGGCCCAGTATAATCCCACAAGTGGAGTCTGGGGAGGGTAATATGTATGTAGACCTTACCCCTACCCCGAGGGGCAGAGGGATTATTTTCAGGAGACCCTCGACTCAAGAAAGCAACAAGAGACGATATATTAGTATTATCAATTGACTCATAATAAAATAACATAAACTACATAACATAACATAAAATATCATAAAATAACAAAATAATAACAATATAAGAAATATAGGAAATACGAAAAAGATGGAAGGTATAATAATATCCAGCAGATAAAGTCATGCATCAGTAACTGACCAGTAGCATCCTAGGACTAACTCATAACTGACTAGTCTCACTCTAGTGCGCTGTAGAAATATTCATAACTTTCTCCTACCCTACAACCTTAATGGTCGACCTCCACAATTCTCTATCAAGGGTCATGTCCTCAGTAATCCTAAGTCGCGTCATGTCCTTCCTGATCACCTCTCCCCAATACTTCTTAGGTCTCCCTTTAACTCTCCTCGTGCCCACCACAACCAGTCGCTCACACTTCCTCACCAGTGCATCAGTGCTTCTCCTATGAATGTGTCTGAACCATTTGAGTCTTGCTTCTCGCATCTTGTCCTCCACGGGGGGCACGCCCACTTTCTCTCGAATGTTTCATTCTTAATCTTATCCATCCTTGTATGCCCCCACATCCACCTCAATATCTTCATCTCCGCTGCTTTTATTTTTGGATGTGTGAGTTCTTAACCGGCCAACACTCGGTCTCATACAACATGGCCGGCCTAACCAGCCCTAAAGACTTTACTGAGGGGATTTTTTTTTACACCTGAGGCTTAGACCATTACTCAAAAAACGGCGGAAAGAATCCTCCTCCCTTTCCCTTCTTCTTCTTCGTTCCTCATATCCAACAGAGATGTAAAAAAAACCTCTCACCATTTCACCTCATCTCACTCACCCACACTCATAGGTTCATGGATGTTCACATTCGAGTGAAAATACATTCATGCACTCTCACGAATTAGAAAGGTAATTCCGAAATTCCGAGCTAAAAAAAATCCAAGCATGAAATTTCAGGGACCATTTTATGGATTTCAAAGCTATTGAAGGTCAATTATGCCTTGAATTTTCTGTTGTTGTACCGCTGGGGTTTTGGAGGGACAACTGAGCTCCATTGTTGTTGTTTTGCTGCTGAGTTTAGCCACTCGCGTTTTCCATGCTTCATCCCTTTAATGTAGACGTTATTTGACGCCTTCTTTTCGTTTGCTTCAGCTGATTTTCAACTGTTTTCTGCTCATAGGTATGTGGATATTCACTCATTTCCTCTATGAGCTTATAAATAAGATTCTGGTTGTTTGTGATTTTATAAATCTAGCATTTTGGCATAAAAGTGATTCAGAATTCTATTTCTGTTGATTTGCGACATTATTAAACTTGTTTCAAGTTATCTGTTCATGTTATTTTCATAATCAGTATTGTAAATTTAGTTGTTTAGTCATCAAGTTTAATTTAAAATTCTTCTCTATTAATTCATGGCATTATTGATCTGTTTCGGATGAAATCAGAACTAAAATGAAAGGCATGAGTTTTGTTTGTGTATTGGAAAAAGTTGGATTTATATTAAAAATGACGTGGCATGACACGTGGACTGGTCAAATGGTCAAAGCGTAACAATTGAGAAAAAGGCACGGGAGATAACAGATACGGGAAGAAGAAGTTAAACAGGTACGGGAAGCAGTTTAGACACGACTCTCGTACCAATTCAAGTCATTTAAAGCCAACGAATCGGAAGGCATTGAAGACATGAATCTGAAGACAAAAAGGAGTCCAAATTCAATATTAAATACCTGATACGTTAGAAAACTGGTATTTAATATGAATGATTGTGTAACGGCTTATTTAATGTCATTTATTACTCATAATTGACTCATTAAAGTTTAGGTTTCATTCCTTTACCTAGAATCAACTATAAAAGGAAGAAGTCTCATCATTTGTAAGGACACGAAATATCATCCACATCATATTGAAATACAAATTTCTTTACTGCTTATTCTTATTCTCAGAAAGCCTATTATACTTTTTGGTCTCTTGATTATCAGTAACCCGATTTCTTATCTTAAATTCTAGTTTTGACCAAATTATTATTTTTTGGTTAAACAAATTGGTTCCGTTACCGGGAATCTGATAATCTATTTCTTTTTAAATTGCACTCTACTAATTGATATCATCATGGCAAGCAACAACAACAACAACAACAACAACAATGCTGTTGAAAATCAAATCCATCAGGGTCAAGGGGATTTGCACAACATTAACATAGTTCCTTCCCCTCAAACTTCTCCACGTCAATCTCGTGAAGGTACTCCTGCACCAGAATCACATGCTGATGAGCAAGAGCAATCAGAACATTTTGAGGGACCAGAGGAAGCTCTGCAAAGAATAATTGATGCACGGGTTAGCCAAGCTCTTCAAGCGCTAGTTAGTCGGTTACCTGTTGCGCCGCCCACACCTTCACCTAATAACAATACACTGGAGAATCCTCGTTCTGGCCTTGTTAACACAAACGAAGGAACCCCCAGTGAACCACGAGAAGTGTATCCAGGTAATACAAATAATTCTTATTTACAAAATTTGGTACTAACTTTGCAGACACAGCTCAAAGAACAAAGTGAGCGCATCGAGCAGATACCTAGTGTTCCTCCAATAATCAAAGGGATAGATGCGGATAAATACTCACAACAACCTTGGAAACCGAGTGCTGCTCCTCTTCCAATCCCTAAAAAGTTTAAAATGCCTGACATTTCAAAATATGACGGCACAACCGACCCACGTGACCATGTGACGGCATTTACTACAGGAGTCAAAGGAAATGATTTAACCAAGCAGGAGATTGAGTCCGTATTGGTCAAAAAATTTGGAGAAACACTCACCAAGGGTGCACTAACCTGGTATTCTCTTTTGCCTGAAAATTCTATAAACTCTTTTGCTGAGCTTGCAGATTCTTTCATTAAAGCGCACTCAGGAGCACAAAAGGTTGAGAAAAGAATGGAGGACATCTTTAAAATCAAACAAGGGGACACAGAGTTGCTCAGAGATTTTGTTGATAGGTTTCAACGCGAACGAATGACTTTACCCCGTGTACCAGATAATTGGGCTGCAATAGCTTTTGCGAGTAATTTGAATGATAAAAGTTCTGAAGCCACGAGAAGGCTTAAAGAAAGCCTTCGAGAGTTCCCTGCAACCACGTGGAATGATGTGTATAACAGGTACAGTACAAAGTTGCGAATCGAAGAAGATACCGTGCCTCGATTTCAACATGAAGAAAGGAGCGGTTCAAGGAGATCTGAAACTGAAAAAAGATCAAGTAAAAACAGGTAAGATCCTTATATGGGTCCAGCAGGAAAAGATTCACGGACAAAACAGGAAAATCAACGATATGATCAAAAATCAAGAAACAGGGAATCCGGCTCTTCATCAAGATTCAGGAATGATCGAAACAGACAGGAGTCACGAGATGATGATGGAAGTTTGAAGGCAAGATTCGGTGGATATAATTTCAATGTCACCAACTCCGAGCTCGTAGCTGTTTTGAGGAGCATGGGAGATAAGGTACGGTGGCCGAAGGAGATGCGCTCGAATCCAAACAAGCGCAATCCAGATCATTGGTGCGAATTTCATAATGATCACGGGCATAAGACTTCAGAATGTAGATTCTTACAGAGTGAAGTGGACCATCTATTGAAACAAGGTTATCTCACTGAGTTATTTAGTGAGAAAGGAAAGCAAGCCTACATGAAAAACAGGCAAGAGCCACCAAAGCCCCCATCACCCAAGAGAACCGTGAATGTTATAAGTGGGGGAGAAGATATTTATGGAGTAACATATACAGCTTCAAATAAAGTTTCCAAAGTCACAGTCACGCACGGGAAACGAGTGCGCCAAACCTTAGAGGATGAAAATATCACTTTTGATGATGCAGACACAGAAGGAGTGATCACCCCTCACAACGATGCACTGGTAATATCTTTACTTGTACATGATACTAATGTAAAGAGAGTTTTGATTGATCCAGGAAGTTCTGCAAACATCATCCTATTAAGGGTGCTACGAGAAATGCAAGCGGAGGATAAGATGATTCCAAAGGCGCATACTCTATCAGGATTCGATAATTCCAGTGTAATAACTAAAGGGGAGGTAATTCTAACAACTTTTGCAGAGGGTGTTGTGAAAGATACCAAATTTCAGGTAGTAGATATGGAGATGGCATATAATATAATCATGGGGAGACCGTGGATTCATGATATGGACGTTGTCCCGTCAACTCTACATCAAGTTATGAAATTCCCGTCACCATGGGGAATCTGTCAAATTCGTGGGGAACAACATACAGCTAGAAGTATTAATATTGTAGCAGATATGAGTGCTGTAAATAAAGTTGAAGAAGACATAGACCAAACCACAACTGAACAAGGAAAGACAGATTTAGACTCGAGACCTGATATGATTCAAGAACCTGAAGAGAATGAAAACATCAAAACAACAATTGAGGAGCTCGAGCCTGTGATACTATTCGAACAATGGCCTGAATGAAAGGTTTATGTGGGAGCCAACTTAAGCTCAGATATGCGAGGTATGTTAATTGAATTCTTAAAAGCTAACGTGGATTGTTTTGCTTGGTCCCATGCTGATATGACAGGAATACCACCGGATGTGATGACTCACAAACTAAATGAAGACCCATCTTGCACACCCGTAAAACAAAAGAAAAGAAAGCAAGGAGCTTTCAAAAACCAGGTGATTCAAGAGGAGGTCCAAAAGCTATTGAAAATTGGGTCAATCCGTGAGGTAAGGTATCCCGATTGGTTGGCTAACACGGTTGTCGTACCTAAGAAAAATGGTAAGTGGCGGGTTTGTGTAGATTATACTGATCTTAACAAAGCTTGCCCAAAAGATTCCTTCCCCTTACCTCATATAGATCAGTTAATTGATGCAACTGCAGGGCATGAACTTTTAAGTTTTTTGGATGCATATTCGGGGTACAACCAAATAAAAATGGACCCCAGTGATGAAGAAAAAACTTCTTTCATCACAGACAGGGGGACTTACTGTTATAAAGTAATGCCCTTTGGTCTCAAGAATGCTGGAGCAACCTATCAAAGGTTGGTCACCAAAATGTTCCAAGAACATTTAGGAAAAACTATGGAGGTATATATAGACGATATGCTCGTCAAGACCCAGCATTCTAATGATCATATTTCTCATTTATCTGTTACATTTGAAATTTTACGAAAATTTAATATGAAACTCAACCCAGAAAAATGCGCATTTGGAGTTGCCTCAGGTAAATTTTTGGGTTTTCTTGTTTCTAACCGTGGCATTGAAGTGAATCCCTCTCAGATCAAAGCAATAGAAGAAATTCCTGATATCCTTACGAGTAAGAAAGAGGTTCAAAGATTAACAGGAAGAATTGCGGCTTTGGGGAGATTTATTTCCAAATCTTCGGAGAAGTGCTTTAAATTTTTCTCTGCACTCAAAAAACAAGATCATTTTGAATGGAACAAAGATTGTCAACAGGCTCTCAGAAATTTGAAAGCTTATTTGTCAAACCCTCCGTTGTTAGCAAAACCAAAGGAGGGAGAAAAGCTACTCATCTATTTAGCTGTATCAGAAGTTGCGATAAGTGCTGTCTTAGTTCGAGAGGACCAAGGAAAACAATCTCCTATCTATTATGTAAGTAAATCTCTGTTAGATGCTGAAACACGATATCCACAACTAGAAAAGTTAGCTTTAGCTTTAATCATGGCATCTAGAAAATTGAGACCTTATTTCCAGTCCCATCCCATTGTTGTGGTTACTGCTTTTCCATTACGAAGTATTATGCATAAACATGAGTTATCAGGAAGGTTAGCAAAATGGGCTATAGAGTTAAGCGAATATGAAATCAGTTATCAACCTAGGACTGCAATAAAATCTCAAGTATTAGCCGATTTCATAGCTGATTTTAGTCAGGGAATGCATGTAGAAGCAGAAAAAGAATTACAAGTTTTTAATGGTGCAAACCCAGGGACTTGGATTTTATTCGCTGATGGTTCATCTAATGTAAAAGGTGCAGGCCTAGGGATAGTTCTCGTACCTCCTACAGGTGAAACTATTAGACAAGCTATAAAATGTCATTCTATAACTAACAATGAAGCAGAATATGAGGCTGTAATTGCAGGTTTAGAACTGGCACGGGAACTTGGCATAACCCAGATTATAATCAAGAGCGATTCTCAACTTGTGGTTAATCAAATACTGGGGACTTATATAGCCAGGGAAACTCGAATGCAAGAATATCTTGAAAAGGTACGGGAGCTAATAAAACAATTCCAAACTTGGAAGGTAATGCAGATCCCAAGAGATGAGAATGCAGAAGCAGATGCTTTGTCCAACCTCGCGTCTGCAGCAAACGTAGCAAATGATGCAAATGCTTCAGTCGTACATCTATTTCATTCCGTTCTCGAACCTGATAAGAATGAGGTAAATTTTAATCATTTAACATGGGATTGGAGAAACGAAATTGTTGCTTTTTTACAGCATGGAACCGTGCCTATTGACAAAACAAAGGCTCATGCACTTCGCAAGAAAGCTGCTCGTTATTGTTTGCATCAAGGGAATCTTTATCGAAAGATGTTCGGTGGACCATTAGCAAGGTGTCTCGGACCTTCTCAAACAGAGTATGTGATGCGGGAAATACACGAAGGACATTGTGGAAGTCACGCTGGTGGGAGATCGTTAGTAAAAACATTGATTCGAGCAGGGTATTATTGGCCTAAGATGGAAGAAGAAGCTAACGATTTCGTATCTAAATGTGATAAATGTCAAAGATACGGCAATAATATGCATAGGCCAGCTGAGTTACTCCACCCTGTCATAGCCCCGTGACCCTTTATAAAATGGGGGATGGATATCGTAGGTCCATTGCCACAAGCAAAAGGTCAGGTAAAATTTCTACTTGTGCTTACAGATTACTTCACTAAATGGGTAGAAGCAGGAGCTTTTAAACAGGTGCGGGAGAAAGAAGTTAAAGACTTCATTTGGAGAAACATAATATGCCGTTTTGGAGTACCAAAGGAAATCGTTTGTGATAATGGACCACAATTCATAGGGGCCCAAATCACAGAATTTTTTGAAAGTTGGCAGATTAAAAGAATAACATCTACACCATATCATCCAGTGGGAAATGGACAAGCTGAGTCCATGAATAAGGTTATCATCAACAACTTGAAGAAAAGATTGCAGGATTCGAAAGGTAATTGGCCCGAGGTATTACCTGGGGTATTATGGGCTTATCGTACAACGACAAAAACAAGCACGGGAGAAACCCCATTTTCGATGGTTTATGGTGCTGAGGCTCTAATTCCAGTAGAAATAGGAGAACCAAGCACACGATACGTTCAAGCAACGGAAGACTCGAACAATGAAGAGTTACGGGTGAACCTTGATTTGCTCGAAGGGAGAAGAGAAGCGGCATTAATAAGGATGGCAGCTCAAAAGCAAGTAATTGAACGATACTATAACAGGAAAGCACGTCTCAAGTTCTTCAAAATTGGGGACTTTGTGCTCAAAAAGGTGTTCCAATCTACGAAGGCTGCTAACTCTGGAAAGCTAAGTCCAACGTGGGAGGGACCCTATAGAATCCGTGACATTGCAGGGAAAGGAGCATACGAGTTGGAGACAATGGATGGCAAGGTCTTACCTTCACATTGGAATGTTGTCCATCTAAAGAGATATTACTTCTAAGGGAGTGGTCACAGTCAGGTATCCCCATGTTAAATTTTTCCTTTGAATTGTTAAAATTTTACTAACGATTTTAGATGCTAGGCAAAAACCCTAACTCGTGCCAAATGATGAGTCACGACCTGCACGACAAAATGGAATATTCTTAAATTTCGAGCCTAGGGTTACATTAATCTGATGAAAATACACACGGGTTAGGCAGTCTTAATCTATAATCGCACCTCCGAGTCCCGTATATTTTTCTGTTTTAGGAAAAGGACCAAACTGAGAGGAACAAACAAGTGCTCGAGGCTTCATTCTTCACCACTCAAACACTTGGGGGACTACATATTATACATAGATGCGTGCAAAAAAATAGATACGAATATCACAAGATACGAATATCGAGCAAAATTT
>MU747006.1:0-13955 GCA_026770625.1 Nicotiana glauca | reverse complement strand
AAATATATATATATATATATATATATATATATATATATATATATATATATATTAATTGACCTTAGTAAGTATCGAGTCGACCTCTCATCTCTACTTCTTCGAGATTAGACAGGATACTTACTGGGTACATGTTGTTTATGTACTCATACTACACTTCTATACTTAAATGTACAGGATTTGAGGCAGGTGGATCCGAACATCACTCTGGTGCATATCAGTGAGCGCATCTGGGACTTCTACGGTGAGCTGCACTTCCTTCTTGCCGATCCGCAGCCGAATAAGTCTTCCTTGTATTTTTGTTATTTCTGTCTATCCTGATTCAGACAGTATGATAGGGTATTATTCATGTTGTGTATATTCTACTAGTTGCCCGTAGCTTGTGACACCAGGTTCTGACACACACAGTAGTAGACGTTATTTTGGGTTGTATAACTGTCTTTACATCTTATCGATCTTTACTGGTTTATGACTTTAATTGGGAAAAGTTCTATTATAATGATTTTGGTAAGGGTAAATGGAAATTTAATAATTCTTCCGCGTTGACTGGCCTGACGAATGGTGTCGGTCGCCATCACGACCTATTATGAAAAATGGGTTGTGACAGTATTAATATCATGAGATATTTTTTCATTCTATGAGTTTATCTACTAATATTAAAGACAAATAAAATAAGAAATCACAGATAGTTTTTCATAATTATTGTAGTGTATTTGGTAACTGTGACAAGGTCTTTATAAATTAAATACAATGTATTATAAATGCATTTATAAATAAGTACAATTTACTCAATACAATGTACTATAAATGCATTAGATTTATTTTATAAATTAAAAGTGTTAAAAAAATAGTACAATTAGAAGATAATAGTTTAATCGATATACTCAATCAAATAAAAAGATTTGATTTTTTTTCAAATATTTATATTGCTTATAGAATAATGTTAATAGCTTTTGTTACCGTTGCTTCAACGGAAAGAAGTATTTCAAAATTAAAAATTAATCTTACCTAAGATCAATAATGTGTCAAGAGAGGTTAAATGGATTAGCTATATTATCAATTAAGAAACACTCTTTAAAAGAAATTGATTATAAGAATATTATTAATAACTTTGGATCTAAAAAAAGCTAGAAAAATAGAGTTCACATAAAAAAAATTAAAAAAAGTTAAGGCCCATCATACATTTTGGCGTTAGGCCACAAGAATCATCGGGTTGCCCTGATTCTAAACCTTTATAGTTTTGTTGGTTCGCTATGTGAATGCGATATTAGACAAGAACAAAACGACATGAGAATTCAAAATATTTTCTAATGGAAAGTCCTTTTGATATGCAAGTGATGTCTAAATGACTAGCCAATATTTTTCAATAGTTGGTTAATATTTTCTCTTTATGATTTTTCCAAATATAAAAGAGTTGCAATTAATAACAATCAATATATGACACATGAAACTCACTTATTCCTAAGCGATTCTATTAAACAAGGTTTAAATCCTTGAGTCTTTGATTTTTATTTCTACCAAATTCTAACCCACTTTTCCAAACAAAGCAAGAATTTAATGGTACTTGTTAATGTTTGCAACCACCAACAATAAATGAAGAATGAGAAGTAAATAAATATCAACCAGCCATTATATATATATTCAATGTTAAACACTCGTTTAGGGTCCACAACCTTAGTATTTAAAGTTAGTTACTCATACTAGAATACAAACACAAGAGAATATTAAATGATATAAAGCTTACAAAGTGAAAAATTCTTTATCCAAAAGCTTCCAAAAGAGAGGAATATTAAAGCCTTGTATTGTAGTCCCAAAGTCAGACAAGATGAGCCCAAAAAATTCCAATAAATCTATTTATAGAGGGTCAAAATTCGGGACAAAAAAGGGACAAAAATGCCCTTTTAGGTTAAATATGCAACCACATATATGTCGCATAACAGATATGCGGTCCGCATTCTCTTCATGCCCATCCCACTTCAGAACCCTAGTTTCCAGGCTGTCGTCGCATTGTTGATTTGCGGTCCGCATTCCAGATATGCAATCGCATTTTGCGTCGCATTTTCCACCTATCACACCTCCTTTTTCCTACACCCCAAAAGGTATAAGGGAGTTTTTTCCAATTAAAGTGACAATCTAAATGGGATTTATTTATTAAAAATTTAGAGTCGCCACTTGGGATAATTTTATGGTGTCTCAAGTCACTGGTTCAAATCCTGAATCGAAAAAAAGATTGACTCTGTATTACAGTCCGCGAACACATAAATCCGGATAAGGAATTATGTTAACTCGGGAGAAGGTGTTAGGCATTCTCGAGTTTCATGGTTCTAGCACGGTCGCTCAACTGTCATAATTGGTCTATTATCTAATTTTAATACACCTTTAAACATATGTGCATTTTTAACTTTAAAACCGCTTTTATTTAATTATTTTTTAGGAAAAGATTCAACATCATCTAAAATGCGTCTTGAACCACGTCACATAAATGCACCTGCGGTTCGCGATACATTTTGGCTAACGTTGTTGAGATTTGGATTTGGGTCACATAAATGCACACCCGAGTTTAGGAAGGTAATTTAAATTACGCGCCTAAAGCAACTACGCATTTTCAAGTTTGCGAGGGCCATGAAAAATTCGCTAAATGGCGTGCCTCGATTTTTAAAGGATTAGGATTAATCAAGTGAGGGTCATAGACTATGTGATTAGATGGCACACCTCAATTTATTTACAAGAAATTGTATCTTAAAGCGCATTATGGATATTCATATCTAAAACTGAGTTTGATGCTAATGCATAATCGACAGATCAGCTCTACCATACTGATATTTGAATCACTACGATAGATCAATGTATTCTAATTTTATATGTAACGCAATAAAAGTGACAATTGCGTCTGTTGTATTACAATGGCATAGTGTTCGAGCCTAGAAGAATCTAAAATATCATTTGCAAAGATCAACATCACCAGAATGAAAACAAGCAGTAAAATATGAAGCAAGAGTACAGTGGATACGCATAAACTACTATTTTGGTCTTGCACCTATCACAGTAAAGCTCTACAATCCTAGACGACAAGAGATGCGAAGAAAATTTCAATGTCACCCGAACAAAATTAAACCTGCGAAGCAACATATACTGCTCCATACTTACACTGATACTTGAGCACTTAATTCTCCATTCATATCAGAAAGTGATGCACATTAAATTAGTACAAACTTAAATCGCATTCTTATGAAAAACAAAGTTCAATCACACCACAAATTCAGTAATTAACTTCAAACGTCCCAATAATCAATGTGGAATAACAGATATAGAAGAACATGAAACTAGAGAAAAGTGAAAAAGAAGCTAGTCGACTTGAAAGAATACAAAATTGAAAGCCTGAATATATTTGAGTTCTCAATTCCTTAATATGCCTTTCTCTTCCATACAAACATGACTCATATCCAATTGGTGACCCCAAGTTCAAGAGAAGTACCAGATAAAGTTAAAGCAAAGAAAAGTGAGAAGACCAACATCAGCAGAAGGTGAACTTCAGCGATCACAAACAGCAAAATTCAGCTTGTTTAAACCATTTTGATCCTAGAAAGAGTCCAAAATTACTTCAAACTTTTGAAAACCCAAAGAATGACCTACAACGCTCCAATGAAATATTGTTTTATGGTGTGTTGTTTTGTATTTTTCTTCTGATTTTCAGACCTTTTCAGTGTTGAATATTTTCTTTTAGCCGCCTCTGATTTCTCCAGGTTTGATCCCCCTAAAAATTTCAGTTTAATGGGGCTTTATAGGGGGGTTAGAGCAGCAGTATTTGCTTGTTAATCCTTTTTTAATTTTGTTTTTTCTATTGTGCCCCTAAGGTAAAACTCAAAACTTTCATTTTAATCCCCATTTCCCCTTCCTAGAATCTTCTCAAATCAGTTACTAGAGATTCCCTTACCCAATTCCCTAAATTAACCTTCAAAACTTCTGTATTTTACTTTCAGAGTGCCAACTTGGGTCAAGTTAACCCAAGACCCCAAATGAATAGGTTTCTTAACTGGGTCAGTGAGGACCATAGTTAATACGAGAAACCAAACTATCATAAATGATCGAACCAAAGAGTGAACAGATTCAGAAAAAGAAAATAACAATAATTCAAAACTTTACGATTAATCCTAAACTAACTACTAAACTAAAATGAAATCCACCATTAAAGAAGATAAGACAAAATAATAAAGCAAAAATAAAAAAGAAGACCAGAAAAATGCTATAATGAACAGGATCACGAGAAAACAAAAACAAAGAGGGGAAAGTACCAATTATGCCAAATAACTGGACCACTTGAGACGACTCGATAAGCGGTGAAGGAAGTCGACGATTGGCCGGAATCCGATGAGTTCGCCAAAATCCGGTGTTCTCGGAATGAGCTAAAATCAATAATAATCGATTGCTCTTGTTAAGAGCAATCGACTAACGTAGATTATAGGCCAGAGCGACCCGGAATTCTACGCGAATTTAGAAAAACAAAACAATCTAGGGTTCGAACTTTTTAGATTTGGAATTGGGGGAATTCCGTTGGGTTTTTTTGGGAAATAGGGGTAGGGATAGGATTTAGGAGGGCCTGGGGGTTGCATGGTACGAATTTGGGGTAGTTTGGAGCCCGCCGCCGGCGGAGATGGTGGAGAGAGTTGGAGGCCGGCGCTTGGGCTAGAGGTTAGAATCTCTGAAGGTAGGGTGAGAGAGATGAGACGAAAGGGGGGGTGAAGGGTTCAGACATATTTATATTAAACAAACCCCAGATCTGGACCGTTAGATCAAAGAAGATTAACGGTCTTGATCACCTATTATTGAAACGGGGTCATTTTGACCATTGTGAGACTGGATCGGGTAATAAAACGGGTTCTGTGCTGGGTCACCGGATTTTAAAGGGGGAAATTGATTTGGGCTTGTGAGTTTTGAAATTAAAGAGTCCCAAAAATCAGATCCTCTCTAATCCTTTTTCTTTTCTTTTCCTTTTCAATTTCAAATCCCCTTTTTCAAATTAAAATAAAATCCTAAATTAATTCCTAAAATTAAATTAACCTACAAAATTATATTAATTAACCCACATCATATTCACCACAAATAAATTAGTTACCAAATTAAAAAGAAACTATAATGTTTAAGATTAAAAAGTTAAAAATGCAAAGTGAGTTATATTTTTTATGATTTTTTCTATTTTTGCAAACAACTAAATTACTAATTAATTCAAAAATAAAAAATTTGATCCTAAATACAAATTCAATATATTTTTATATTTTTATGAATTAAATAAAATATACGTGTACAGATAAATACAAATAATTGAGAAAATTCCACAAAAATTCCCCAAAATGGCAAATGATTAAAAGAAAAATCTATTTCTTTGGGATTCTGTGAGTGTAATTCATATATGGCAAAAATCACGTGGTCACAGCTGCCTCTCTTTGCTCGGAAACACGAAGAGTTTTCGTACAAAGATAAAGTGAGCGGATACGAGCGATTTTTGCCCGTTTGAATATTCTGTGGGAAGCATTTTTGAAAGATTTGACCGCACATTGCTTCCGAGGTTGCCTACATATCCTTGGCTATAAAAGAATCATGTCAGTGTAGATCGGGAAGTTTCGGTAGCTGGGACTACCATGAAGCTGTGATTTCACTGTTGCTGCTACTGCTTACTGAACTCCTTATTACACCATGACAAAATAAAAGAAGCTAGACTAAACTATGATCTATGCATTACAAGAATCATATCTATATCTTCAAACTTGATCTTGCACCTCCTGTTGCTCTGTTGACTCGTACTCTCCAGGTGAAATTCCTTTGTTGCTGACATGAGTTGCAATCTAAGATACTTTTTCCCTTCTCTCCAGGTGGGCACCTGATTGCTGACCTTGAACCATATTTTTTTAAACATTGTTGTTTTGTTCTTTAGGTGGGCTCCTGATTACCAACACTTGAATTGTTGTTTTGTTCTTCAGGTGTAACGACTCGGCCCATCATCTCATGTATTATAGCCCCGTTTCCCCTATTTATTTCTTCTTCATGTTTCATTATCGACATTGGTTATGTTGGAGTTGAATTGGATTGGCTTGGATAGGGAATGAGACACTTAGTCTCTTTAAGGAAGGCTTATATTGGAAAAGTCAACCGGATATTGACTATTGGGTTAGAGGGCTCGGATGTGAATTCTGATGATTCGGTTAGCTTAGGGAAATGATTTATGACTTAGGAGTGTGATCGGAAGTTATTTTGGAGGTCTGGTGTAGAATTAGGCTTGAATTGGCGAAGTTAGTATTTTGGCGAATTCCGGTTGATAGGTGAGATTTTGATATGGGGGTAGGAATGGAATTTCGAGAGTTGCAGTAGCTCCGTCAGGTGATTTTGGATGTGTGCAAAATTTCAGGTCATTCGGAGGTGTTTTGGTCGGGTTTTTGATCGAATGCGTAATTCGAAAGTTTATAAGAAACTTAGGCTTGAATCCGATGTGATTTAATGATTTTAGCGTTGTTTGATGCATTTTGATGGTTGGAACAAGTTTGAATGAGGTTCTAGGATGTGTTGGTGACTTTGGTTGAGGTCCCGGGGGCCTCGGGGTGAATTCGAGTGGTTAAACGAGATTTTTGAAGTTTGCTTTAGGTTTGTTGTTGCTGTCATCTGGTATTTCCGCTTCTACTGAAATGGACCGCAGAAGCGGTTCCGCAGAAGCAGTTCTGAAGAAGCGGTTCCGCAGAAGCGGGTGAGGAATCGCATAAGCGGTCGGTGGCATGGTAGTGTAGTTCCGCAGAAGGGGACCCTTTTCGCATCAGCGGGTCCGTAAGAGTGAGTGCATAACCGCAGAAGCGGTCTAGGGTAATCCGCAGAAGCAGAAAATGAGTCGCAAAGGAGGAAGTTGGATTTTAAATGAAAATCTGCATAAGTGGGAATTTGGCTGCATAAGTGGTTCCGCATAAGCGGTAGTGGGACCGCAGAAGCGAAAATCGCTGTAGGCAGAAGGGTTTTATACTATTATTTCATCCGCGAGTCTATTCACTTTTCCTCCATTGTTAACCGCCTTAAGAGCTTTGTGGTAGAGATTTAAGAGGATTTTGACGAGAAGTGATTGGAGGTAAGTCTCGTGACCTAGAAACGTCATTTTATTGAAGAATCAACCTTTAATTCCTGGAAATTTGGGTAAAAATTGAAAGAACTAGGGCTTGGGTTTTTGAAATGAAAATTTGGGATTTGAACTCTGATTTTGGTAAATTTTATATGTACGGACTCGTGGCGAGACAAGGAATCCAGTGATGTGAATTTCGTAATTTTTTGAGAAGTGGGCCCGAGGCTCGGGTTTTGCCAACTTCGAGATTTTTGGTGTTTATCGAGTATTTTCAATTGGTTTATGTTTCTTTGATTTATAGTAATGTATTCCTTGTGATTTTGATCAGATTCGGCACGCGAGGAGGTTGATTCGAGAGGAAAAGGCATAGCGAGCTAGACTTGTGGCCAGCTTGAGGTGAGTAATAGAAGTAGATGATGACCTGAGGGTTTGAAACCCCGGTATATCACACTGTGACGCTATATTGAGGCAAGACACGTACTCTATGACGAGTGCGGGGTCATTTGTGATGGGGGACTATGACTTAGTCCGCCCCGAGTGATGTTCATACTGTGTTCTTGACTAGATATTGATTGGTAAACATCCTACTTGGATTTTATGAACGTATTTGGGTTGTGTGACGATTATTTGGATCCTTTACGGATTATTATCACTGCTTCCATGATACTTAGCATGTTATATGATTTCAGTCCAGAGTTAAACACTATTTCGAATTGTTTAGTCATATTTCTAAGGTTTTAAAACTTAAACTATATTTCCTAATGTCTGGAACTGAGAATTTTAACTTGACTTTGCCCGTATGGCTCACATGCATATTCTGGACTGAGTGTGGATCGGGCTGCATACCGCAGTGATGGTATGATGATATTGTGCTTGGGTTGTAGGAGCCCCTCCGGAGTTTGAACCTCCACAGTGAGCGCGGGTACCCAAATGGATCGGGCTGCGCTCCGCAGCGGTCATGTGCGTTGCATTGCATTCATGCATTGATATTCATTTGATCTACCTGACATTGTTTCATTGTCATTTCACCGTTAATTATGCTGAATTGCTAGTTATAGCTTTACATGGTGGTATTTTGTGAATTCTCATCTTCACTCATTATATAGGCTTATTACTCACTGAGTTGGAAGTACTCACTTTAATCTCTGCACCATGTGTGCAGATTCAGGTGTTCCGGAGGCTTAGTTGAACTGTTTGCTGCTTCCCAGATTTTGCAGGAGTTGTCGAGGTGGCTGCTTGACGTCCGCAGGACCCGACTCCTCCCCTTATCCCTTTTATCTTTCCGTATTCTAGACTTCTATATTATTGTGGACTTACTACTCTGTTACATCTAGAGGCTCTAGACTCGTGACTCCAGATCTTTTTGGGAAATTTTAGATATGCTATTGTTTCCGTACTGTTTCTATTTAATTATTCGGTTGGAAGACTTGTTAAACTGTTAATTTACTACTGTTAATTGGTAATGGGATGCGTAATTGGGTTGTGAGTGATAATTGGTCAGGCTTGCCTAGCATTTGTGTTGGGCGCCATCACTATCGGGATTAGGGTCGTGAGAAGTTTGTATCAGAGCCTAGGTTACTAGGTCTCACGGGTCCTGAGCCGGTCTAGTAGAGTCTCGCGGATCGTTACGGAGACGTCTGTATTTATCCTCGAGAGGCTGCAGAACCTTTAAGAAACACTTCATATTCTTGAAACTCTTGTCGTCGGCTTTGTTGATCTGAGAACTAAACTTTTGTATTCTATTCTCTCGCAGATGGCGAGAACCCGTGCTACCGGATGTGATGGATGACCACCACAGAGGCCGTGGGCGTGATCATGGTCGTTGTCAAGGCAGACCAGTGAGGGCAACACCTGTAAATCCACCAGCTGCCCTAGTTCAGGACCAGCCTCCAGCTGTAGATGCTCCAGAAGCACTTGTTCAGGCACCGGCATTGCCTATTTGATTCCTGGTCTCCAGGAGGCCTTGGCTCAGATACTATCCGTCTGCACTGGCTTGGCTCAAGCAGTCTCAGCCACTACTGCAGCAGCTACCTCACAGACCGGGGGAGGTCATCAGACCCCCGCTGCTCGCACACCTGACCAGGTTGTTTAGGGATTGCAGATACTGGGAGCGGTTCCAGCTCAGCCGGTTACACCAGCAGCACCAGCCGCACCAGTTGCACTAGCTTTAGCCTATGTGGTTCCAGCTTTGCCAGACGATGAGCAGCGTCATCTTGAGAGATTTGTTAGGCTTTAGCCTCCGACGTTCAGTGGTACTGAGGGTCGAGGATGCCTAGGGTTTTCTGGATAAGTGCCAGCGTATGCTTCACACCGCAGGGATCTTAGAGTTGAGTGGTGTGGCTTTTACTACCTTCCAGTTCTTAGGGCATGCATTTACATGGTGGGAGAAGTTTGAGAGACGTAGGCCTGTTGGAGCAGCGCCCCTCACATGGAAGCAGTTCTGCACTCTCTTTCTAGAGAAGTACGTACCGCAGTCTCGCAGGGAGGAGCTACATCGTCAGTTTGAGTGGTTGATTCAGGGGGACATATCTGTGACCCAGTACGAGTTGAGGTTTACGCAGTTAGCTCGGCATGCTACATGGATAATCCCAACTGATAGGGAGAGGATTAGGAGGTTCGTGGATGGCCTCAACTATCCACTCCACATTTTGTTGACCAGAGAGAGGGTTATGAGTGCTTCGTTCGAGGAGGTAGTCGACATGGCTCGGGAGATTGAGACGGCTCGCCATCGGGAGCATGAGGAGAGGGAGGCCAAGAGGTCTCGAGGTTCAGGTAGCTTCAGAAGTGCTCCATCTAGGGGCCAGTTCCATCGTGGTAGGGGTCGTTCCTTCAGGCCTCCTCAGTTAGGTCACCTAGAGTACAGTGGGGCGTCTTCAGGCCGTGGTCATCACTGATTTCAGCAGGGCCAGTCTTCACTTTGTGCCCTTCCAGCTTAGAGCTCTACTCCTGCTTCTTCGGCCCAGGGTTATTCAGTAGCGAGGGGTTCCCTTCAGTCCCCTTCTCCAGCACCGGGTAGTTTCTACGAGTGCGGTAAGTTTGGTCACATGAGAAGACACTGTCCTCGGCTTCATGGTGGTCGGTCTAAGCAGAGGGATTAGCCCTCCTCTTCTACTCCATCTACGTCAACACCGGGGGCTAGGCAGCTAGGGGCCACCCTAGATGGGGAGACCGATCTGGCGGTGGTCAGGCTCGATTCTATGCTCTTCCAGAAAGGAGGGACGCCATTGCATCAGATGCTGTTATCACAGGTATTATCTCAGTCTGCCACAGGGATGCTTTTGTTTTATTTGATGCCGGATCTACATACTCTTATGTGTCTTCATATTTTGCCCATCATTTGGGTACAACCCGTGGTTGTCTTGCTTTGCCCGTGCACGTATCCACCCCGGTGGGTGATACTATTGTTGTTGGTCATGTATATCAATCTTGTTTGGTGGCTATTGGGGGTTTGGAGACCCGGGTTGACTTGTTGTTGTTGGGCATGGTAGATTTTGATGTGATTCTAGGCATGGATTGGCTATATCCGTACCATGCTATTCTAGACTGTCATGATAAGATAGTTACGTTGGCTATTCTGGGTGTTCCGAGGATTAAGTGGTGTGGGATGACTGACTATATTCCTAGTAGGGTAATTTCCTTCCTAAAGGCCCAGCGGATGGTTGGGAAAGGTTGTCTATCGTACTTGGCTTTTGTGAGAGATGTTGGAGCTGAGACTCCTAGTCTTGATTATGTCCCCGTTGTGAGGGATTTCCCAGATGTGTTCCCAATAGACCTGTCGGGCATACCGCCGGACAGGGACATTGATTTTGGTATTGATCTGGTACCGTGCACTCAGCCCATCTCCATTCCTCCGTATCGTATGGCACCACCAGAGTTAAAGGAACTAAAGGATCAACTTCAGGAACTCCTAAATAAGGGGTTTATTCATCCTAGTGTGTCACAGTGGGTTGCACCGGTCCTATTTGTGAAGAAGAAGGATGGCACAATGAGAATGTGCATTGACTACAGGCAGTTGAATAAGGTGACAATGAAGAACAAGTATCTACTACCGCGCATTGATGATTTATTTGACCAGCTCCAGGGGGCAAGGGTATTCTCTAAGATTGATCTCTGTTCAGGCTATCACCAGCTGAAGATTAGGGATTCTGATATTATGAAGACGGCTTTCAAGACGAGATATGGGCACTATGAGTTTCTAGTTTTGTCTTTTGGGCTGACTAATTCCCCAGCCGCGTTCATGCATCTGATAAATAGTGTATTTCAGCCGTATCTGGATTCATTTGTTATCGTTTTTATTGATGATATCATGGTATACTCGCTTAGCCAGGAGGAGGATGCTCAGCATTTGAGAGTGGTATTACAGAGATTAAGGGAGGAGAAGCTTTATGCAAAGTTCTCCAAGTGTGAGTTCTGGCTTGGGTCTGTAGCTTTTCTGGGACACGTGGTGTCCAGTGATGGTATTCAGGTTGATCCAAAGAAGATAGAGGCGGTGGAGAGTTGGCCTAGACCGTCCTCAGCCACGAAGATTTGGAGTTTCCTCAGTTTGGCAGGTTATTATCGCCGGTTCGTCCAGGGTTTTCATCTATTGCTTCGCCCTTGACCAAGTTGACGCAGAAGGGTGAACCATTTTTATGGTCAGACGAGTGCGATGATAGCTTTTAGAAGCTCAAGACAGCTTTGACCACAACTCCAGTGTTAGTTTTGCCATTAGCTTCAGGTTCTTACACCGTGTATTGGGATGCTTCGAGAATTGGGATCGGATGCGTGTTGTTGCAGGAGAGTAGACTTATTGCATATACTTCTCGTCAGTTGAAGCTTCATGAGAAGAACTACCCCGTACATGATTTGGAGTTGGCTGTTATAGTTCACGCTTTGAAGATTTGGAGGCACTACTTCTATGCGTATCTTGTATGTATATACTGATCATCGCAGCCTTCAGCATTTGTACAAACAGAAGGATCCTAATTTGAGGCAGCGGAGGTGGCTTGAGTTACTCAAGGACTATAATATTACCATATTGTATCACCCAGGGAAGGCCAATGTAGTGGCCAATGCTTTGAGCCGGAAGGCGGTTAGTATGGGTAGTTTGGCGTACATTCCAGTTGGGGAGAGGCCCTTTGCAGTTGATGTCCAGGCTTTGGCCAATCGGATGGTGAGGCTAGATATTTCGGAGCCTAGTCGGGTGTTGGCTTGTGTGGTTTCTCGATCGTCCCTGTATCACCGCATCAGAGAGCGTCAATATGATGATCCGCATTTTCTTGTCCTAATGATGTCAGAGATGTGACTATTGATGATGAGGGAGTGTTGAGGATACAGGGCCGGATTTGCGTGCCTAATGTGGATGGGCTTCGGGAGTTGATATTAGAGGAGGCCCACAACTCGCGGTATTCTATTCATTCGGGTGCCACGAAGATGTATCAGGAATTGAGATAGCATTACTGGTGGAGGAGAATGAAGAAGTTCATTGTGAGTCATGTAGCTTGGTTTCTCAACTATCAGCAGGTGAAATATGAGCATCAGAGGCCCGGTGGTGTACTTCAGCGCATGGATATTCCCGAGTGGAAGTGGGAGATGATTACTATGGATTTTGTGAGCGGTCTCCCTCGAACATCGAGGAAGTTTGATTTGATTTGGGTGATTGTGGATCGACTGACCAAGTCCGCGCACTTCATTCCAGTGTGTACTACCTATTCTTCGAAGCGTTTAGCAGATATTTTCATCCGAGAGATTGTTCGGTTGCATGGGGTCCCAGTTTCTATTATCTCAGATAGAGGTACTCAGTTTACTTCCCAGTTTTGGAGGACTTTTCAGTGAGAGTTGGGTACCCAGGTAGAGTTGAGCACATCATCTCATCCTCAAACGGACGGGCAGTCCGAGCGTACTATCCAGATATTGGAGGACATGTTGCGTGCCTCTGCTATTGATTTTGGAGGTTCTTGTGCTGAGTTCCTACCATTGGCAGAGTTTGCCTACAACAACAGCTACCAGTCCAGCATTCAGATGGCACCGTATGAGGCCTTATATGGGAGACGTTGTATATCTCTGGTTGGTTGGTTTGAGCCCGGCGAGGCTAGGCTATTGGGGACAGAGTTGGTCCAGGATGCCTTAGATAAGGTGAAAGTGATCCAGGAGAGACTTCGTACAGCTCAGTCGCGTCAGAAGAGTTATGCGGACAGGAAGGTTCGAGATGTATCTTATATGGTGGGTGAGAATGTCTTGTTGAAGGTTTCGCCTATGAAGGGCGTTATAAGATTTGGAAAGCAAGGGAAGTTGAGTCCGCGGTTCATTGGCCCTTTTGAGATACTTAGAAGGATTGGGGAGGTGGCTTATATGCTTGCTTTGCTACCCAGCTTTTCGGGGGTTCATCCGGTATTTCATGTTTCTATGCTTCGAAAGTATGTTGGGGACCCGTCTCATGTGTTAGACTTTAGCACGGTCCAGTTGGATGATGATTTGACCTATGATGTGGAGCCAGTGAATATTTTGGGTCGTCAGGTTCGGAGATTGAGATCAAAGGATATAGCTTCGGTGAAGGTGCAGTGGAGAGGTCGGCCCGTGGGGGAGGCTACCTAGCAGACCGAGCAGGAGATGCGGAGTAGATATCCTCACCTATTTTGTTACAACCCATATCCACATGCGTTAGTTCATGCCATATGTTAGTTAACACAAATCCAATAAGGAATTATCCTTGAGTCGATAAGAAGTTAATCCTATTGATCGTAAGTGATACAAGGGTGCATAAGGGTGATTAAAAAGTATTAGAAATTAAATGAATCAAGGATGTTGTAAATCGTATTTTTGGGTAAACCTATAGGTTCTTAATATACTCAGGAGGTCATGTTTTAAGGTATTTGAATCATATAAT
>MU747005.1:89824-117178 GCA_026770625.1 Nicotiana glauca | reverse complement strand
ACTTGTTGACCTTTTGACCAATCCACGTGTCATGCCACATCATCTTTAATATAAATTCAGTTTTTTCCCAATACAATTGGTAAAACCATGGTTAGTATCTTCTCAACCCTCTCATTTTCAGGAATAATCCTTCCATCAGACATTATTTCATTTGCCAATGTAGTGAACCTTGTGTACATTTCGTAAATGGTTTCTCCATCTCTCATGGCAAAAATTTAATATTGAGAAAACAACAAGGTTCCTCTTGATCTTTTCACCTGATTTCTTCCTTCATGGGCCACCTGTAATGTGTCCCATATTTGCTTGGCAGTGGAGCAGTCTTGGATTCGGCTATACTCATCTAGACCATGTCCACACAAAAGCTATTTCTTGGCTTTGGCATTCTTCGCCCACTTCTTCAAGTCCTCAGCATAGAAACTAGCTCTTGTCTTTGGCACATCCTCTCTTTCAACATTTTTCTTCAAAGAAAGCAGTTGACCTTCAGTAATTATGATCCATAGCTCGTAGTCTTCTGCGTGAATGTGTTCTCTCATACTTGTTTTTCACCAAGAGTAGTACTGGCCATTGAAGAGTGATGGCCAAGCAGTTAATTACCCTTGCCAATTTCTAGGTGGTGAACTCACTTGATATTTTCCTAAGATTAAGCTTCTTCAAGGATAACCCGCTTTGGTATGCATTGATATTTTATATTTCACTACCACACAAGAAGTGGGGTGCTTTGTGTGGTATCCAATATTTACGTGCACTAATTTACAGAAGGACATGGTTCCCTAATCTACTGTTGCGGAATAAATAATGCAGAAAGTAGAGAACACGAGTACTTTTACGTGGAAAACACCCGACTCAAAAGGTAAAATAAAATGACCTATTTTCTAATAGGATTTTCCCTAAAACTTCACTATAGCTCTAAGCCAAACAACAATATTTATGAAAATATTGTAAACCTAAGGGTTACCTCTAACCCTTATAGCAACCATCCACAGGCTTGCGACGACTTCATGTTAACTCTAACCTGAACAATACAACTCAAGTACCTATTACAATTTGCTTCTAAGAAAGCTGGACGGTAAAACTCAAAAGTCATACTACAATTGAACTAGAATAGATGGCACACACATGGAACTGATATTTCTATCTGGCTTATGTAGCATCGCGTTCACACTTTTGAAACACACGGGAATTGCTTGCAAAATGCCTTTCTATTTTGCTCTCAATTCTTGCTTAACTTCTGCGTATGCGCGTCCCATGTAAAAGAGAACATAATTAGCATTAACTAGAAAACTGATGATTTACTCTTTCTTGGTGGAAGAATTATAGTTAACTTCAATCTATAACTCTTTCCTTATTTAGGATACACTTTTCTTCAAGTAAGGAGTCCTGCTTCTTATTGATTATGCAAGCTTTTCGTTCAAGGATTATGAGATATAACCACTTATACATATTCCTTGCACGTGCATGCCTTTTGCTTGAATCTGACCATGCCCTGTGTACACTGTTCATGGACCTGTTTCATACATGTGTTCCTTTTAACAATCATCAAAACCAAAATCACTCAAGCTAACAATATGGCTTTAGACCCTCGCTAGGCAAGTAGAGCTTTTTTGCTGCTCTCTCAATAGAGTCTTCTTTCCTGCCTTTGGATTTGATGAAATGGAAAATTCACACGGAGCTAGTTAGTGGGTAAGATCAAAATAGATCTCTTAGCTGGAAGCTATCCCATTTGTTGTGGCATGCTTCTTAGATTTATGGATTCGCCGTGGCTCGGGCCTAACTTAGTTTCGCAACCCTAAAGCTATGATCAAAGGTGAGGTAGGAAATACCCCGCAAGAACTATCTGATCAACTTTTCTTTTTCTATGACAAACACCAAGCGATTTGAATGATTGAACCTTTAATTGATAGAGAGAAACATAGAGTAAAAGCAATGCTTATTGGAGACAAAATTCAATTGGTCTAGAAGTTCAGAGAAATTTGTGATAAGAAACAGCGTACCATTATTTTCTTCGACCTTGATACGACGTGATACCTTATAATGTAAGGCAATGTCTTAAACCACAGAGTAGGTGAAATTATAATATATTTCTAATGAGGGTTGACGGAGACATGGGATAAAAGAAAGATCAGTTGCATGCCACTACCTAAGAGTAGCTCAGATATATCAAGCCTTGCCAAATAAAGATTAATTGATCGTGTCAAATGATAAAGACACTAATTAATAATAACTGAACTTTGAAATTACCAAATCCCAATCTGATCAAACATGGTACTGATGTATAATTAATGGTGCATGAAATTCACAAACTTACAGAAAGTTTCTTGCCAAATAACCAATATCACAAAGAAAAGGAATTTAAAACCACTCAGAGTTGCATCGTCTCTGGATAACAATCCATGAGGACTTGCAGAGACATATATGCAATGTTATTTAGTGTTTTGCATAAAGAAAAAAGTTCTCTTGTTTTTACTAGGTTTTCCATCCAACCAATACTTATGTAAAGAGATTTCAAGTGTCTCATCTCACATCTCACTTATGAGAGAAGCAGTAGCATTAATTTCAACTGAACTGTCCCAAACGCCACCAGAGACCCCAAAATTGAGATTATATTTGGGCTGCTTGTTGGGAGAAAACAATCCAAAATGTTTCTCCAGTTCAGGGTTTTTGTTATTCTCATCAAACATGGCAAATATATAGGTTTCAATGGGTCCAGGCTTTCTTGGGCTACCCTCTTTAGTGTGTTGAATTAAGTTCTTCAAATAAGTTGCTGCATTGTCATATGTGGCTCCAAATGCACCAGCAGATGGCCAGCCACTCTCGGACACAACAATCCCTACAGATGCTCCTCCTGATCGCTCGAGGGCAGCATACACAGAATCCAGCATTGCATCAAATAAGTTCCTATATTGGCGTGAACCATCTTGTACTACCACATTTGGTGCTGTAAAAAGAGAATAGGGGAGAGAAATCTGGCCTGGATTACCAGAATAACTGAAATAAGGGTAAATGTTAACGAGTAAAGGCGCACGTGTGTCCCTTAAGAAGCCAACAATTGGATCAACAAACCACCTAGCATCGTTCCTAAACGAACCCTGTGATGGTGGATAAGAGTTTCCAATCAAGGTCATGTCTACAGAAGTTGAGACCTTGNGGATCAATAAACCACCTAGCATCGTTCCTAAACGAACCCTGTGATGGTGGATAAGAGTTTCCAATCAAGGTCATGTCTACAGAAGTTGAGACCTTGATGTTGTTTCCCAAACCAGCTTCACCAATTGCTTTGTAAATATTAACCATAGCAGGAGTAAGAAATGACGTAAGGTAAGATGTGCCAGTGACAGGGCTGATTTCATTCCCAACAGCAATATACTTAATCTTAACATCTGGCCAGAAATCTTTAACATTTTTCTGTACCCACCATCTTGCATGTTCCATTCCGGAAGCAATGTGCTTCACATCTGAATTGGGAAGTCCTAACATAACTTCAATATTTGAGCCTTTTAATGCTTGTAAAGCTCCATGATTTGGATCATAAAGTCTCAGTCTTCCTATGTTTCTTGACTTGTAGAGCTGTATAACTTCCCAATGATTTGGCAAGTTGTTGCCTAGCATTCCATAGCAAACACCTACTGATTGAGCCCCTGCTCAATAAGAATTAAAAAATAGTGTTAGAAACTTAGTGGGCGTTTGGACATAAGAATTGTAAAATACCAAAACATGGTAAAAAAAAATTTCAAGTGAAAATGGTAATTTTGGTCTGTTTTCGAAGTTGTATGAGTGAAATTCTTTTTAAAACAGCTTTTTGGCATTTTTTAGCTGATTTCCGAAAAAATAAAAGTTTTTTGAAAAAAATGAAAAAAACTTTTATGTCCAAACGGGCTGTTAATCAATTATGGAATTCTTGAAAACATAAAAAATTACAGTAGGTCCCCTCCAATAGAGGCTGATTGCTGTAGGATACTCCCTCTATTTTCACTTATGTGACATAGTTTGATTTTAAAGCAAACAAGATTTTGAAAGTTGTAGTATTAAATATATTATAATATTTGTATGATTATAAGATATTCGAAAATTGTGGTCTTTTATATTCCATAATATTTGTGTTGTTTGAAAAAGCTCTCATTAAATTTAAAATAAAAAGTTTAAAGATAAAAGTATTCTCAAATATCAAATACAGTATGTCTTATTTTTGGAACAAACTAATAAAAAGTATCATATAAATTAAAACGGAAGGAGTATATGTTATGGGTTAATACGAACCTAGTAATTTTGACTCAGATCAATGTATGTGTTAAAAGATTCACTAAGCAAATAATAGACTTCTAGCCAATAAACCAAAAGGACACTTATCTAAACTCATAAATTTCAAATCATAGATTCACCGCCCTCCCCCTCAAATTGGAAAGCTTGTGAGTGAGTGTTACCCGTAAAAAGAGCAAATAACTATCGCTAATATGTTGCAAGTTAATTTGAGAAAAAAACACAAGCAATTTGAAAGGAAAAATAACTAAATTAAAATTTTGCACACACAAAATTATAAGACAATTAATATTTTTGGCTGGGAAGTTCAAATATTTGACCAGAAACCTGCTATCTCAATGCTGCTGGCAACAAGTAGTAATCCTAGGAGTGTGATAGCAGCCATTTGAGGAGTATTATGTTTATGTGAGGTAGACATGATGAGAAGACTTGTTGGGAGAATTAAGATGAACAACGAGCTATTTATATTGAGATAGCCTTGTGTAAATATAATATTCGAGTGGAATATTATTGGAGTATTTGTTATTCGTAGGCTAATGAAGTTAAGAGCCGCCCCGGGTGACCTGGTTATTAACATGCCAACTTGATCATTTTGTGGAAAAAAGAAGATGAGTTGGATGATGTAAAGTTTTATAATTTTCTCCATAAGGTGCTGTACTATCTTGACTTTACAAAAGAAATTATAGCTATTTAGTTTCTTTCATCCTGCACAACCAGAGGAATTGCTGTTTAATCATCGTTACAACTAATAAAATGTTTGTGGCAAATACTTAGTGATATCTATTGTTTATATTAAACCAAGCAATTTAATATTTTCAATTCAAATTCAAAATAAAATACATATCATTTAACCATAAGTAAGTAAGTAATAAATATTGGTCGTATTTTGAATTCCCTTAAAAGTAGTTGAGAGATTTGAGTGTCCGACATGACTTTCATTTAAAAGTAGTTTTAAGAGTAGGATGTCATGTTGCTATTGCACAAAAGCAATGGATGAGAATCTACTTCGAAGGCTTTTTACGTGAAAAATGGTAATTACAATTAGATTTGATTTTGTGATTCTAAAAATACTTGATTTATTTTTATATTAGTTGTTTAGGCAATAGATGCTAAGTAAGATATTAGAAAATGAGATTGAAGCTTGCAGATAGTATAATGACCAAACCGAAGGGCTGGAAATCAGGGCCTCAAGCTGGCGTATGCGGGCCTCGAGGTTGAGCCGGACGCTCGACTAAGGGTAATCGAGGGAGGATTAACAGTTATGAGAGCTGCGATTGCGGCTCTATATGATCAATAACAAACAATAAATGAAGAATAATAAATGTAAGCGAAGCAAAAAATGTAAGCAATAGAGTCACATAGAGTATGTTTGAGTTAGAGAGAAGAGAGAGTGTTCTTGTATTGAATATTGAATATCAGATGTCTTACAATGTGATAAGGATCCCCTTTATATATACGGGGTAATCCCAACATAGTACCAAAATATTTATTACAAAGATATGGGGCTGGTACAGCCATTTAATGCCTTGATTTGGGTCTGAACCAGCCTACTAGACGTTGTCAGCTCTAGTCATGCGCCTTGGGAACTTTTCATTTTTTCTCCATAAATGTCAACCTGAATTGTCGCGAGGTCGTACGTCGATAGCCCCTCGGGTGTAAATCTCGATCGTAGCCTCGAGCCTTTGACTGACGTGCTTACAAAGCGTTGTAATGGCCGAAAATTGGACCCTCCAATTCTACCACATACAAAGGCAAAACCTTCCACAAGAGTCTCGACTCTCGAATTTTTTTTTTTCATGTCTATTATTTTCAAATTATATGAATTGATTTAGTTAAAGTTTTCTAATATTGCACTGTATTTATTTGAGGAAACTGGATTCTTACGGGGTGGCTATGGGATTAGCTATTCCAATTATATGAGATAGTTGATTCTACTATTTTAGTGTAAAATTTATTCCGAAATGAGCTAATACTTATAATTAAACATGGAAATGAAATTCCAAATTCTACCCGAAATTATTATCATTATTTCTTGTACCAAAAAACCCATTAGTGAATATGGCTTGCAGACTCTGAAAAGGCCAATGAATCAGTAACCGGAGTCATTCTCTTCTTTAGAGGAAAATTTTATGATAGGCTGCACCTATTTAATTTCTTAATATTAGTTGAGATGTAAATTAAGAGATAAACTTTGAAATATCCCATATCCGGCAGCTCAGAAGCTAGCAGCCCCATTCCCAAGTTGCAGCAAAGTATTGGAAGAGTTTTGGCACTTACGTGACAATTGAGAGTCCTAAAATTCAATATTTTAATGGCGGCTTTTATTTTATAGGCCTTATTTTAGTGGCGGCTCTAATGAGGAGGCAAGAAGATGGACTTTGAAGTTATTATTATAATAATAATAATAATATCTCGATAGTGTTTTGTCAACTAACTATAATTAAAGAAAACTACTTGCCGATAATGGACCATTTGGAATTTCGGATGGGATATTTTACATTTTGTGACCAAAAGATATAAGGGCAAAACAGTCAAATTTTCTCCTGTGTTAATTCAAATTGAGTAGCTATTACAAACTCTTGGTCTAATATAGCAATACACACGAAACAAAAGATGCACAATCCCGGAATCAGATGGAGCTTACCAAGTCAGCTGGGCAGAATGAGTACTGTTATCACTGGTCAATATCTTCCGTTGTAGGACCAGCTATATCCATTAAAGATGCAGTGCCCCTGACAAAAGGAATATTTGTACATGTCGAATAGTACTAGTATGGAAACCAAACACCTAATCAAGTAACTTTGAAATCCGACATGAATATGAAGAATCAGGTGGGGTGAAAATAGAATAGCATAGACAGTTGTTAAAGCCAAAGAAAATTTATCTAGAACTGTCAATCACATTTATGAATTTTAAGACGAGAACCTCTATAACCATTTTTATACAAAGCGGCCATGTCGCCTCACCCCAATGTATGCGGTTGGAGGTGCAACCACAATACCACAACTCTACTCAAACGGCCATGCCGCCTCACCCCAATGTATGCGGGTGGAGGTGCAACCATAATACCACAACTCTACTCAAGCGGCCATGCCGCCTCACCCCAATGTATGCGGGTGGAGGTGCAAGCACAATACCACAACTCTACTCAAACGGTCCTGCCGCCTCACCCCAATGTATGCGGGTGGAGGTGTAACCACAGTAGCAAAAATCTACACAAAGCGGCCTTGTCGTTTCACCCAATATATATGGATGGAGGTGGTCGTGGCCCTCATATGTCTCATTCCGACCAGCTAGCCTACAGTGCACTACTAGCTTCTATTAGTGCACCTCCACTCCAGGGTTTTCGGGGTGGTTGTAGACATGTAATTTTTGACCATCCCTAAGATTTTACACATTTTAGCGTAAATATTTAATTTAGGTATAGTATCGCTATTCTAAATAGTGTTGACTCTTTTACTTTATTTTTCTCACAAGAAATAAAAAATTACAAAAAAAATATTTTTCATCTATAGGTTAAAATCAATTAGTATATTTATATTTATAGTATTATAACATTTGAAAATACAAAAAAAATAGTTCCACTCGTAGTATTTAGTTTTATATTAGTTTATTTTAATTTAGAGTGATTTTTACATTTTATAGATACATTGCATTATTTGTTCTTTTTAGCCTAAGTTCAAATCCAAAAGACACGGTCTAATTCAATTACCTTTAATCAATTCTTTCCAACCCATTAGCCCACTTAAATGCAAGATTTAATCGTAGTTATCTATTTTCTTCTAATCCAGTGATCATCATCCCTTTCCACCTTCATATAAAATACTCAATTATAGAAACCCTACCCTAATTCCTAATTCCTAAAAAGTGAACAGCGGTGATCCAAAGCAAGGGTAACATGACAGAACTATGAATAAGGGTCGACGCTCTTCAGCGTTTCATTGGCCTCGATCCCATTGATACAGCAAATGAATTTTGGTACACATTGAATAGAATTATTGAACTCATTTACTTTGTTAATTAGACTAAACATACATCTTTACGAGTTGATACAACAAAGAAAAAACCTTTCAACTTTTCCATAGATACAATATTATCAGCGGTGTTGGGTTTTGTTTCGACTGGGTAGGGAATGACTGCAAGTTGATTAGGATTTTAGGAGTTTTTAAGGATACCGATTGGTCTCCCGATGTGATATATCAAATAGTTGAGGTTTATGATTCATTCTTGGCAGTTCATTGGTTGCCACATTTCGAGATTTTTTATAAAGGAGCCTTTTATTGGTATGCAGATACAGTTGCCTTACTACACTGTAATTCCACTTCAAAACAAGATTTGGGTTTCAAACTTTTCGGTGTCGATTCGAGGTTCCGGTTTGTGATCTCGGTATTTCGGTCCAAGAATTGTTGCTTTGTTTAGCTCGATTGATTTGCAATTTTCAGCTTTGTTCATCAATAAAAGGTCCATTTCTCAATTTTCATTCTCATTTTATGGTGTTATGATAGCTTGGTGTGCGTGTTGGTTGATTTGTGATTCTACGGTGTTTGAGTAGCATGTCTTAATTTTTATTTACATTGTTTTAATAAGTTTTTATTTCCATTGTGATGCATGTAGTCTTGGGTTCTTGAATAAATACTTTTATAGGGTAGATGGAAAAATTGGAGTTGTTTCTTTATTGGCAAGGAATAAGAATGGGTCATAATGTAGGTCTTGGACCATAAGGAATCTGGCCAAGTATTAGATCATGTTAACTGGCCTATTTGCTCCCCAATAATATCTTGTTCGTAAATTTGGCATCGCAACAATCTCAAAAATTAAAAAAATAATTAAACACGTTAGTTGCTTTAGGCGTGTTATAATAAATTATCACGGCTACGGGTACGGTTCCCGTGACGTAGTTGTGATACATAATTTCCAAATTCGGGGGTACATTTATGTAACCCAGCCCAACTTCTAATAATGTTAATATATAAATTAAAATATGTTGTAGATCGTGGGTACGGTTCTCATGACATGATCCGCGATGTGTACCAAACAAACAAGTGTACGACAATCGTAACTTGTTCGAGAATAATTCCATAAAAAATTAAAAGCGGTCAAAGGTTAAAAATGCACAATAGGTATAAAATATATAATTAATCAGATAATTAGGCCAATTATTAATAGTTGAGCGACTGTGCTAAAACCACAGAACTCGAGAATTGCTAACACTTTCTCTCGGGTTAATAGAATTCCTTAAACGGGTTTCTGTGTTTCACGGACTGTATAACAGAGTGTCAACTTTTTTCGATTCGGGATTTTAAATCGGTGACTTGGGACACCATAAATTATCCCAAGTGGCGACTCTGAATTTTAAATAAAATAATTATATTTCGATTGTCACTTAAATTGGAAAAAAACACCTTTATATACCCTTCGAGGGTAGGAAAAAGGAGGTGTGACAGCTCTGGTGACTCTGCTGGGGAAAAGAACCCAGAACTTCTGGTTCAGGGTTTAGAATTCCAGCTTTGAATAACTGTTATAGTTGGCTTTTATTTATTATCTACTTTTTATGTGTTTGAGCCTAATGTGCTAAATGCTGCTTTTTACCGCTTTGATATTATTTGAACTGTATATAAACTGTTGCGAAACCCTTCTCTTCTAATCTTCTGGGAAGTTCACGTTGGCTTGACTTCTTTTCTGTTAGTGTCATACCCTAATTTAGAACGAGGACCAAATCAGTTACAAAGACGGATGTCCTTTTGGTTACCGGCACGTTGCCCCCTCCCCCTGGCTCGAGTTGTCCGCTCAGGTAAGCCAGGTCTAGAACAATACACCCAGGTTTTAAACATAGAATAACATAGACTCATGCCGGATCCCTAGTAGGAACGCTTATTTGCATCACGTGCATTTAACTTTGGGGACTCAACACAGGGGTTGGGTCTGTCTAGGACATATGTACCCAAATTAAAAGACCATCTTGATGCATCTTGCGTGCTACTTGCGTATCTGTCTGTTTCGGCTTGCATGTTGACTGGCTTCTAGAAAATGGAAAGAAAATAATTTTTAAAAAAAAAGAGAAAAAAAAAAAGAAAATCGAAAAAAAAAATCAATAGTGAGAGGTAGGTATTTGATTTATCCTGAAACTCTGCCGAAATTTTTTAAAAAAAGAGAAAAGTCATTATAAAATAAGTCATATTTTCCTGTTGTGTCAAAACTTACCGAACTACGCGGGTCTGATTCTCACAGGATGTGAGATACGTAGGCAAATCTCATCGGTTCCGGCCCTCAATTTTAAAAAAAAATCCAAAAAAATATTTTCTTTATTTCATTCCTTCTTTAGAAAGTCTTTCTTTTATACCCCAATTGTTTAAAAAAAATAATACAAAAATATTTTCTTTAATTTGTTCTCAAAATCCAAAAATATTTTCATTCTTCTTTTAAAAAATTGAAAAGTAAATTCAAGATGCAAAATTATTTTCTTTTTCTTTGGAAGTATTTCTTTCATAAATTCAAAATAAAAGTCCAAAAATTAAAAATATTTCTTTTTTTCTTTAGTAGTTTTTATTTCGAAATTCATAAAAAGAAACAAATCGAAATCCAAAAATATTTTGTTTCTTCTTTATAAGTCTTTATTCGGGAATATAAAAAAAATCAATCGAAATCCAAAAAAAAAGAGTTAGTTTTATTTACTTAATTCATGATCTTGTCAAACTACGCAAGATCTGATTCATGTTCCCACATGATACGTAGGCAACCCACATCAGGTTCGATCAATCATTAAAAAGAAAAATGAAAAAATGAAAAAAAATAATGATAATAATAAGGACTGACTGAGTCCATTCTAACGTGCCTTTTGTTCTGAATTGTAAAGAAAGTTTGAGGTGGTCGGTTTGTGGTAAGCGGACAGCACAAGATCCAAGGAAAAAATGTCATTGACAACTGACATCGGAGCTGTTACAAATGCTCAAGAAGCTTAGGGTCAGAGGATTCAACAAGAGTCTACTATGTTTGAGGAAAATAGATTACTGAAACAGCAAATGGCCAAATGTGTCAAGTATGGGCCAATGGCCCAGGACAACTTTGTCATGAGTCACAATTTGCTACCCAACAAGAGCAGTACCACTCGTACTTGTTTGATCTTCCTACAAACATTGAGAAGCCTGACCGAAAGATGGCACGGGAAGAAATGACCCAAATAGTGAAAAGCTTAGAACAACGGTTGAAAAACATGAAAGGGTTGGCAGGTCAGAAGAGTATTGCCTTCAAGGATCTATGTATGTTCCACAATGTCCACTTGCAACCTGGTTTCAAGACTCCCAAATTTGAAAAGTACGATAGACATGGAGACCCCATAGCCTACCTGAAAAGGTATTGCAATTAACTAAGAGGTACAGGAAGAAATGACGAATTATTAATAGCTTATTTTGGGGAAAACTTTATAGGAGTAGCATCCGAACGGTTTTCAGATAAAGACACATCTCGCTGGTACGTCTGGGATGACATGGCACATGTCTTTTTCAAACAGTTCCAATACAACATCGATATCGCCCCAAACCGCAATTCCCTTTCAAACCTGAAAAAGAAACCAACTAAAATTTTTAAGGAATATGCCATTAAATGGAGAGAGCAAACTGCTAGAGTTAAGCCACCCATGGATGACTACGAGTTAATCACTGTCTTCCTTGAGGCTCAAGAGCCCGATTACTTTCAAAACATGATGTTTGTAGTGGGTAAATCCTTCTCGAAAGCAATCAAAATGAGGGAAGTGGTTGAGAATGGTCTTAAGACAGGCAAAATTATAAGTCAAGCAGTTCTCAAAGCCGCAACTCAGGCTGTCCAAATTGAATCTTATAATTTAGTCGCACGAATGAGATAGATGAAGAAATCATGATGACATTAGGGTTGAGAAGAGGTTCTAGGAGAATGTCTTGAAGGTATGACCAGCCACGTCTATTTTTCGATAACTCCCCTGAGCATTACTATCCCCCTTAGAACCCACAATACTCTGTCACTCCAACTCAGTATGTTGTCCAGCCACCAAAATACCCCAGAAAGCGAGCACGAGCACCACAAAATCTCTACCAGCCTCCACAAAATTTCCATGTGCCCTATAACACACATCCAGGCCAGAGGTATAAAGGGAACAAAAGTTGAAAGATAAATTTGCACCAATAGGAGAGTCCTATGCAAGCTTATTTGAGAAGTTAAAGCATTATGACATGATTGCACCCATCCCTCCAAATCATATGGACCCACATGCAAGAAGCTTTGACCCTTCTAAAATGTGCGAATACCATTCCAATGCCCAGGGGCACAATATTGAAAGTTGTCGGGATTTGAAAAGAGAAATAGAAAGAATGATCCAGGAAAAATTGATTGTGATCCAAGATAATGACACCCAGAATATCACGCACAATCCTTTACCTGCACATGATGATGCACATTTTGTGGGAATGATGCCTGGTGACATGGAGTATGAGAATCCTCTCGGTAATTTGCCGACTAAAATTGGAGAAAGCCATGCTGATTTTGATGAGGAAATTTGTGGCTAAATGTCAATCTTAGCAATTGAAAAGTTATTCTTTTCTCACTAGGAAGGAATCTTGCTAGTTTGTTTTAGTATTTTTTCTGTTATCTGGGTTATTTCAGGGTTGTGATCCATATTTTATTTATTTTATTCAGTCAAACCCTTCTATCGTTCTATTATGTTTGTATGAGTCATGTTTGTCTGTTTTTGTTGCTATTTTCAATATCCAGGTTATTGTAGGGTTGTAACTCGGATTTTAGGTTGTTTGTTTAGTTGTCAAACCCTTCCATCCTTATTCAATAAAATACAGTTTATACTTTCGTGTCATTCTATTCCTTGTTCTTTTCTCACTAGTTCTAATGACATGACATGCATGCAGAAATTTTGGCCAGATCTTAGAAACTGATTTAATGTGGAATTGCATAACTGAAAAAAACACTTTTGAGGATGAATAAAGAGTTGAAGTACTTTGGAATTAAGGTCGAGTAAAATTCACCTTCAAAACATTGTGAAGATCGGGCTTGAGGATGTTTAATCAATTGAAGTTTATTGGAAAGTTTGACATTAAGGGATGGAAAATGTCTTGTGACCACAAAACACCAAGAAGACAGCATGTTCATCAATGATGTGATCGCGATAGGATACTATAATTGGTGTTCTCGAGGCTAGGAGGCCCTTTTTCTGCTATCCAAAATACTTTATACCCTTTGTTACCCCTTTGAGCCTGTGTTATTTTCTTTGACCACCCTCTTTTGGAATCAACTTTAGAGTCAAGAGTCAAAAAACAAAACAAAAATGGAAGAAAAAGGAAAAGGAAAAATAAAAAAAAAGTCCATGTCCCAAGAGTACAAACTAAGGCAACTCTTAGAAAGTTCAAATGAAAAGAAATGAAAAAGAAAAGAACTATCGAAAGTCCATGACTTAAGAAGATAGAAGCTAGGGCAAACAAAAGAAAAAAAAGAGACAAAAAAAAAAAAGAAAAAAAAGAAGAAAAAGAAAAGGAAAAAGACAGAGGAAAGAAAGTTGAAAAATAGTTAAGTCAAATATTTGAACTACGTTCGACCTGATTCCTTAAAAAAGGATACATAGGCTGCCTCATTGTTCGGTCCAACCAAATAAGAATTCAAAAAATAAAAAGAAGAAAGAAAAATCCCAAAAAAAAATCCCCAATAGTTGAAACTGGGGCAAAGATTTTATTTCACTTTTGAAAGAGTCGATTCCTAGAAGTTATAAGTCTAAAACCCCCTTTACTTTGAGTCTATTTTGAGCCTTCATGACGTCCTTTCTTTCCAACCCTATCCAAAAACTTTCCAAACAAAGACCTCCTGATATGCCTTAAAGAATTCCAAGAGAAGCATGCAATGAGCAACTATTCTAAGAGATTCTTACTAGTAAAAACCCTCAAGGGAACTGTAAGGGGCCGGTAAGTAAAGATAAATAAATGAGAGAAAATTGTTGGTGAAAATACCTCGGGCACCACTTGTCGAAAGTGAGTCGTGAAGATGATGCAAAGGATTGGCGCGAATAATGCCCGACTTTAAAGGTCATAAGAATAGTAAAAAGGAGGAGTGAATTAGTTTGATAGATCGGTCGTTTAAGTCCAAAATGCATGTCATGATCATTAAGGCTAGTTATTGGAAAGAAAAAAACTCCTCCTTCTGTCCTTCCCGACAGGGGCATTTCTTGTTACTTGTTTCGTTGCATCATTGTGTAATCCAGTCTGAGTCCGTCCTTGTCAAAACAAGAAAGAAAAGATTTCAAAATCTACTGCCAGCTTTTCAGTTGCGTAAAGTAAATTTGGTCAGCATACTCAGGTATTACAGTCAACGTGACTTGAGAATTCATGCAAAGGCTCCCCCAAATGACCCTTGTCAGCCTACTTGGCGTAGGCAAAGATAACTTGTGATTCTCTCTGACAGACAAATTGCTCAAAAATCAGGAAGTCATTCAAGATATCAGAATGGGTCACCTAAGCAAAGATCTCTAGTTGAGATAAGGTCGATTGAGCCACAAATACAAATGGTACTGTGACGACCCGACCCGTCGTCTCATGTGTTACTGCTCCGTTTTCCCCGTTTTATGCTTCTTCATGTTTCATTATCATTATGTGGTGTGTTAGAGTTGATTTGAATTGGTATTGGTGGAAAATGAGACACTTAGTATCTTTAAGGAAGGCTTAAGTTGGAAAAGTCAACCGGACGTTGACTTATGAGTTATAGGGCTCGGATGTAATTTTTGGTGATTCGGTTAGCTTCGGGAGGTAATTTGTGACTTAGGAGTGCGATCAGAATTGATTTTGGAGGTCCGGTGTAGAATTAGGCTTAAATTGGCGAAGTTAGTATTTTGGTAAATTCCGGTTGTTAGGTGAGATTTTGATTCGAGGGTCGGAATGGAATTTCGAGAGTTGATGTAGCTTTGATATGTGATTTTTGATGTGTGTGCAAAATTTCAGGTCATTCGGACGTCGTTTGGTTGGGTTTTTGATCGAATGTGTGTTTCGAAAGTTTTTAAAGAACTTAGGCTTGAATCCGATGAGAATTGATGATTTCAGTGTTGTTAGATGTGTTTTGGTGATTGGAACAAGTTTAGATATAAGACATGTTGGTGCTTTTGGTTGAGGTCCCGGGGCCTCGGGGTGATTTCAGAGGGTCAATCGGACCTTTTTTGGCCTTAAAAGATTGCAGGTTTTCAGTTATTTGGTTGCAGAAGAAATGCTCTTCACGTTTGCGTCGTCATGGTTGCGTTCGCGTAGCTATGGGAGTGGAAGCACTGCGATCGCGATGGAGTTTCCGCGATCGCGTAGAAGAGTTTTGGGGCAGGCCAGCTTTTGTTCTTCGCGTTCGCATAGTACTGGAACCGGAAGCTTCGCGTTCGCGTGTGGGAACTTCGCGATCGCGTAGTATCAGTTGGTAGTGCATCGCGTTCGCAGAGCCCTAATCACGTTCGCGTAGAGTTATCTTGAGGGGCCGGATGTTTTTGTTACACGATCGCGGGGCCTAGGTCGCGATCGCGTAGAAGTAAATGCAGGAGTTGGGCAGTGATTTATTAAACATTTCATCCGCAAGTTTTAGTCATTTTTCCTCCATTATTGAGTATTTTGAGAGCTCTTTGGGACAAATTGAAGACGGATTCAAGGAGGATTGATTGAAGGTAAGTTCCTTGGCCTAAATACACGAGATTTTGATAGATTTAACATGTAAATTGGTTGAAATTCACCAAAAGGGGCAAAGCTAGGGCTTGAGTTTTTTTTAATATTGTCAAATTGGGATTTGATAGGTCATTTGAGATCGGATTTGGGAGTTCTTGGTATGTATGAACTCGTGGCTAGATGAGGAATCCGGTAATATGAGTTTTGTAATTTTTAGAGAAGCGGGCCCGGGGCTCGGGTTTTGCTAGTTTCGAGATTTCTGCTATTTTTCGATTGGGTAGTGTCCTATTTGCATATTGTGATGTATTCACTCTAATTTTGGATAGATTTGACGCGCGTGGAGGCCGATTTAAGGGGCAAAGGCGTCACGAGCTTGAGATTTCATCGGTTCGAGGTGAGTAATATTTGTAAATGATATCCTGAGGGTTTGAAACCCCGAATTCACACATCATAGTGCTGTATTGAGGTGACTTGCACGCCGGATAGCGAGCGTGGGGTAGAGCACCGTTGGGAATTATGACTTGGTCCGTCCCGATTGATGAAATTGCTACATATTTGGCTGGAACTACTTGTTATCATCATGATTTGGGCTGATTGCTATGTTTTGGGCTTTGTGCCGATTATTTGAATCCTTCAGGGATTGATATCACTATTTTTGCATTACTTTGCATGTTATTTGATCTCGGTCCAGGGTTTTAATACTGTTTTGCAAATTCAGCCATTTTTCATGATTTGAAAACTTAAATGATATTTTACTGACGTTTTGAGCTGAGAACTGCTATTTTAGTATTGCCCAAGGGGCTTATGTGCATTTTTGGACTGAGCATGGATCGGGCTGCATGCCGCAGCGGTGTTAAATTGATATCGCGCTTGTGCTGTAGGAGCGCCTCCGGAGTCTGAACCCCCATAGTGAGCGCGGGTACCCAAATGGATCGGGCTGCACGCCGCAGCGGTTATATGCATTGCATTGCATTCATGCATTGGTTCCTGTTTGTAATACGTGTCATGACATTTAGCACTCTCATTTCATTGGCATCCATGCTACTTCTTGCACTGTTTACCAGACACCCTGGTGTGAATTGTTAGTGGAGTGCTGTGCCCGAGGGGCTGACTTATGTGCTGACTTGCACTGTCTGATTACGCATTCATTTGCTTAACTGTTGGAAAGGATATTTTCAAAAGAGGTTTTAACTGAGCCCAGATATTTTCTAAAGGATTTTCACGGTCTTGCTGTTTTCTCAAAGATTTGCACTGTCCTATATAGTATGATGTAGTGCTTTTACGTGATTTCTTACCGCTCAGTTATTATTTACTTTTATTGCTCACTGAGTTAGAGTACTTACTTTACTCCCTGCACCTCGCGTGCAGTTGCAGGTATTGTGCACCCGGTAGCGACTTATAGCTGATTGAAGTTATTACTATTGTAGCTGAGCAAGGCGACTGCCAGCATTCGCGGCACCGGACGTTGTCTTTAGAATTCCAGAATTTATTTTTGTATATTATTGGCCCTGTAGTTGTGTTCGAGTTTCTTTAGATGCTCGTGACTTGTGACACCCCGGTCGAGTTGTGTGGGGTTGTAAATACTGGTTATTATTATCGTTAAGTTGTATTTATCTATTCGCTTATGTTTAATAATTGTTAAAAAGACAATTTGGGTTAGTTTGCTGGCCTTGTATTCACGAGAGGCGCCATCACGACCGGGTATGTAAATTGGGTCGTGACAGGTACTGGGTGTGAAACAATTACGGTTGATGTAGAACAAAGGTCTCTTAAAACAGACTCAAGCTGCACAAGACTCAAGGCCACAAACCGACCACCATTTTCAAAACTGACAAATTTTTCTTTGTGTGGAACAAGAACAAAGCAGTGCAAGGAAAGTGGTTAAAAAAAAACAAAACAAAAAAAGAGAAAGAAAAGAAAATAAGAGAAGAGACTACAAAGGGAAGTTTCTAAAATCTTTGCCTTTATTTGTCTTGCTATTGTGCATAAAATTTTGCCATTGATCTTCACATTTTTCCTCCTAGGATAAAAAAGTCCTAGTCTGTTGGATTTTCCTCCCAATATAAATCTTAGTCTGATGAATATTTCTCCTAAGATAACAAAAAAGAATACCTAGTCTGATGAATTTTTTCCTAGGATCGAAATCTTAGTCTGATGAATCTTTCTCCTAGGATAAACGTCTTAGTCTGATGAATTTTTCTCCTAATATAAGAAAACCTAGTCTGATGAACTTTCTCCTAGGATCGAAATCTTAGCCTGATAAATCTTTCTCCTAAGATACCGAAAAAGAGACCTAGTCTGATGAGCTTTCTCCTAGGATAAATGTCTTAGTATGATGAATTTTTCTCCTAAGATAAGAATATCTAGTCTGATAAATTTTCTCCTAGGATAGAAATCTTAGTCTGATGAATATTTATCCTAAGATAAAAAGCTCTACTCTGATGAACTTTCTCATAGGATCAAAATCTTAGTCTGATGAATCTTTCTCCTAAGATATAAGACCTAGTCTGATGAATTTTCTCCTAAGATACAAATAAAAAAGAGCCCTAGTCTGATGAACTTTCACCTAGGATCAAAATCTTAGTCTGATGAATCTTTCTCCTGAGATTAAAACCTAGTCTGATGAATTTTCTCCTAGGATAATAATTTTTTTTTAAAAAAAAAGGAAGTCTGGATTTGAAAAAAATGGGGGAAATTTTTTAGTTTTCTTAAGTTATCAATTTTTAGTTTTCTTGAAATCAAGGGTCTCGCCTAGAGAATAGAGTCAGTGTTTACTTTAGTCAAGCTTACTTTTATAGTTTTCCGCATGCTCAATCACTTTAGGGGATGCACATCCTAGTCAAGTCATTAATTTTACTCTCATCATTGCATCCTTTATCAGCAGCGTAGGTGATTTATAGTTCTGCTAACAACCCACAAATCTTCCTAGTGCAAAATGGGGCAGAAAATTTTCTTTTATTTTGTTTGTTTTGTTGTAGTAGCAGGCGCCCACCTGGAGAATAAGGGAACTCATTTCAGAATTCATTTCAAAGTCATTTGAAGTTTCAAGTTAGTAGGAGGCCCACCTGGAGAATAAGGAAATTAATTTCAAGTTGCAGTTAGAGACAGCAGGATCCCTCCTGAAGAATAAGGGCAACCGCCAGTCCTATTCAAGTTAGAAGTAGCAGAAGCTCGCCTCAAGAATCCGGGTCGATAGGGGTCCGAGATAACCAAAAAGAAGTCTTAATCAAGAATAAAAGAAAAAAAAAGTGAATCCAAAGTGCAGAAGTAGAGAAAAGATAGGGACTGCTCAAGACATAACTGAAGTCACAAGCTCTGCATATCCCGTCCTGATCTGAAAAAGCTGAAGAAAGTTGAACCCACACCTACAGCTAAAATGAATCAAGATTCAGATCAGAGTCCGCATGAAGAACCAACCAAGACTCAAGATCAAGCTTCAGAAATACTCATAGATAGGAATCTAGTAACTCGTAGCTGATAGGCTTAGTCAGTCTTTTTAATTTTGATTTTGATGTAATAACGGGACTGCAGACCGAAACCTCGAAGGCACCTTGCTCGGCACTCCACCTCGGTACTCCATCAGTCTTCCTAATTCTGAACTACACGTGACCTGATTCCTTTATAGCCAAGGATATGTAGGCATCTCAGATACGGTGGCTCGGTCATATTCTCCTTTCTTTTAGTTTTTGGTCTCTCTAAATAAGGGTCAGATCAAAAAACCTGTCTCGTCGTTCATTTTTTGAAAACTTTTCGTGTTTCTAGTCAAAAATGGGCAGCTATAGACATGTAATTTTTGACCTTCCCCAAGATTGTATAGATTTTAGCGTAAATATTTAATTTAGGTGTAGTATCGCTATTTTAAATAGTATTGACTCTTTTACTTTATTTTTATCACAAGAAATAAAAAATTACAAAAAAGTATTTTTCATCTTTAGGTTAAAGTCAATTAGTATATTTATATTTATAGTAGTATAATATTTGAAAATATAAAAAAAAAATTTTGTTTCACTCGTAGTAATTAGTTTTATATTAGTTTATTTTAATTTAGAGTGATTTTTATATTTTTATAGATACATTGCATTATTTGCTCTTTTTAACCTTAGTTCAAACCCGAAAGATATGGTCCAACCCAATTACCCTTACCCCATTTTCCCCAACCTATTAGCCCACTTAAGTGCAAAATTTAATCCTAGCCATCTATTTCCTTCTAATCCAATGGCCATCATCCTTTCCCACGTTCATATAAAATACCCAATTCTAGAAACCCTATCCTAATTTCGAAAAAGTGAACAGCGGTGCAAGGGCAACATGACAGAACTATGAATAAGGGTCGCGCTCTTCAGCGTTTCATTGGCCTCGATTCCATTGATACAGCAAATGAAATTTGGTACCAATTGAATAGAATTATTGAACTCATTGACTTTGTTAATTAGATTAAACATACATCTTTACGTGTTGATGCAACCAAGAAAAAACCTTTCAACTTTTCTATAAATACAACATTATCAGCGGTGTTGGGTTTGGTTTCGACTGGGTAGGGAATGACTACAAGTTGATTAGGATTTTAGAAGTTTTTAAGGATACGAATTGGTCTCCCGATGTGATATATCAAATAGTTGAGGTTTATGATTCATTCTTGGCAGTTCATTGGTCGCCACATTTCGAGATTTTTCGTAAAGGAGCCTTTCATTGGTATGCAGACACAATTGCCATACTACACTGTAATTGCACTTTGAAGCAAGATTTGGTCTTTCCGGTGTCAATTTGAGGTCCCGATTTGTAATGTTGGTATTTCGATCCAAGGATTGTTGTTTTGTTCAGCCAGATTAATTTGCAATTTTCAGCTTTGTTCATCAATAAAAGGTCTATTTCTCAATTTTCATTCTCATTTTATTGTGTTATGATAGCTTGGTGCGTGTGTTGGTTGATTTGTAATTCTACGTTGTTTGAGTAGCATGTCTTAATTTTTATCTAAATTTTTTTAATTAGTTTTTATTTGGATTGTGATACATGTAGTCTTGGGTTCTTGAATAAATTCCTTTAATCGGGCAGATGAAAAAATTAAAGTTGTTTCTTTATTGGAAAGGAATAAGAATGGGCCATAATGTGGGTCTTGGACCATAAAAAATCTGGCCAAGTATTAGATCATGTTAACTAGCCTATTTGTTCCCCAATAATAACTTTTTCGTAAATTTGGCATCACAACAATCTCAAAGATTAGGAAAATAATTAAACACGCTAGTTGCTTTAGGCGCGTTATAATAAATTATCACGGCTACGGCTACGGTTCCCATGACGTAGATGTGATATAGAATTTCCAAATCGGGGGGGGGGTACATTTATGTAATCGGCCACAACTTCTAATAATGTTAATAAATTAAAACATGTTGTAGATCATGGGTATGGTTCCCGTGACACGATTCGCGATGTGTACCAAACAAACAAGTGTTCAAAAATCGTAACTTATTCCGGAATAATTTCATAAATAATTAAAAGCGGTCAAAGGTTAAAATGCACAATAGGTATAAAATATGTAATTAATAAGATAATTAGGCCAATTATTAATAGTTGAGCGACCGTGCTAAAATCACAAAACTCGGGAATGCCTAACATCTTCTCTGGGGTTAACAGAATTCCTTACCCGAATTTTTTTGTTTCGCGGACTGTATAACAAACTCAACTTTCTTCGATTTGGGATTTTAAACCGGTGACTTGGACACCATAAATTATCCCAAGTGGCGACTCTGAATTTTAAATAAAATAATCTTGTTTCGATTGTTACTTAAATTGGAAAAAACTCCCTTATATACCCTTCGGGGGTAGGAAAAAGGAGGTGTGATAGTGTTTACTCAGGTCGACAAGGTCAGTTTCAGGGCCATCAGTCATAGTAGCCGAGGTTCTATTATACTTGTGGTGATCCGAGGCACATTGCTAGGTTTTGACCTTGGGCACCAGGCGACTCATAGCATCAGGGATCTCATGCCATGGTTCCTGCACCGGTTGCTTCACCACCCACTCAACCAGCTATAGGTAGGGGTCAGGCAGCTAGATGTGGAGGTCAAGCCATTAGAGGTGGAGGTCAGGCCGCTGGAGGTGGAGGCCAGCCAACTAAGGCCCATCCCAGAGATGTAGTTTAGATTGGAGGGGGCCCATCTTGATTTTATGCTTTCCCAGCTAAGCTTGAGGGTGAGTCATATGATGATGTTGTCACAGGTATTGTTCGAGTTTTCCATAGATATGCTTCAGTTCTATTTGATCCGGGCTCTACTTGTCCCTACATGTCATCATATTTTGCTTCATATCCGGTTATGCCTCGTGATTCTTTGAGTGCTCCTGTGTATGTGTCCACACCCGTTTGAGATTCTATTATTGTAAATCGTGTCTATCATTCATGGGGGGTTACATTAGGAATCTTGAGACTAGCATAGATCTTCTACTTCTTGATATGATTTATTTTGATGTCATCTTGGGTATAGATTGGCTGTCACCTTATCATGCTATATTGGATTGTCATGCCAAGATGATGACCTTAGCCTTGCGGGGATTGCCTCGATTAGAGTGGAGAGGAACTCCTAGCCATTCTACCAGCAGGGTTATCTCTTATATTAAGGCTCGACGTATGGTCGAGAAGGGGTGTCTAGATTATATGGCTTATGTCCGCGAATCTAGTGCGGAGGTTCCCTCCATGGATTCAATAACAGTTTTTCATGAGTTTCTAGAGGTGTTTCCTGTGGATCTGCCGGGGATGCCACCCATCAGAGATATTGACTTCTGTATGGATTTGGTTCTGGGCACTCAGCCTATTTCTATTCTGCCATACCGTATGGCCTTGCCAGAGTTGAAAGAATTGAATTAGCAATTGCAAGATTTACTTTATATGGAGTTCATTTGACCTAGTGTTGCCCTGGGGTGCGCTTGTGATGTTTGTGAAGAAGAAAGATGGATCGATGAGGATGTGCATAGACTATCGGTAGCTGAACAAAGTTAGCATCAAGAACAAGTATCCACTACCAAAAATTGATGATTTATTTGACCAGCTTCAGGATGGCAAGGTGTTTTCGAAAATTAATTTGAGGTCTGGCTACCATCAGTTGAAGATTAGGGGATCCGATGTCCCTGAGACAACTTTTCAGACTTGGTATGGGCATTATGAGTTTCTAGTGATGTCATTTGGACTGACAAATGCCCCCAACAACATTTATGGATTTTATGAACTGGGTGTTCAAGCCTTATTTGGATTCCTTTGTGATTGTAATTGTTGATGATATCTTGATCTACTCCTGCAGTCGAGAGGAGCATTAGCAGCATATTCGAAATGTACTTTAGACTTTGAGAGATAGCTAGTTATATTCCATGTTTTCATAGTGCGAGTTTTGGTTGGACTCGGTCATTTTTTGGGGCACGTAGTATCGTCAGAGGGCATTCAGGTGAATCCTAAGAATATTGAGGCATTTCAAAACTAGCCTAGACCCACTTTGGCTACGGAAATCCAGAGTTTCTTGGGTTTGGCAGGATATTACCGTTGGTTCGTGGAGGAGTTTTCATGTATAGCAGCCCCATTGACCAGGTTGAACCAGAAAGGTGCCCCTTTCAGTTGGTTAGATGAATGTGAGGTGAGCTTTCACAAGCTCAAGACTGTTTTGACTACATCGCCAGTGTTGGTGTTGCCCACAGGTTCAGGATCTTATACATTGTATTGTGATGCATCTCGTATTGGGCTTGGTGCAGTATTGGTGCAAGATGGAAAGGTGATTACATATGCGTCACGACAGTTGAAGGTTCAAGAGAAGAATTACCATGTTCATGACATAGATTTGGCAGCCATTGTACATGAGCTCAAGATTTGGAGGCACTATCTTTACGGTATGTCATGCGAGGTATTCACATATCAAAGCTTGCAGTATTTTTTCAAACAGAAGGATCTCCATTTGAGGCAGAGGTGGTGGTTGGAGATATTTAAGACTATGACATCACCATCTTGTTTCATCCCGGGAAGGCCAATGTGGTAGCTGATGCCTTGAGTAGAAAGGTAGTGAGTATGGGCAGCCTTGCGTACATTCCTATCTATGAGAGACCGCTTGCATCAGTTGTTCAGGCTTTGGCCAATTAGTTTGTGAGGTTAGATGTCTCAGAGCCCAATTGTGTTCTAGCTTGTACAGTCGCTCGGTCTTCCTTGTTTGAGCGCATCAAAGAGAGATAGTATGATGACCCTCATTTGCTTATCCTTAGAGACATAGTGTGGCACGGTGGTGCCAAGCAGGTTACTATTGGAGATGATAGATTTTTTAGGTTGACTAATGTTTGACTTTGTTGATACCGGGTCCATATTTTGTTTCCAAAACTCGGAATACGCCCGTTACTATATTTTTGAATAGTCAGCAAAATTTGATGAAAAATGAAGTTGGTTTGACGTGATTCGGACGTCCAATTGTTAAAAGAGAAATTCTAAAGTTTCATTAAATATTTCATTTGATTTGATGTCCGAATCATAGTTCTGGGTGTTATTTTTGTGTATTGATTGCGCGATCAAGTTCGTATGATATTTTTGGACTTGTGTGCATGTTTAGTTTGGAGCCTTGAGGGCTCGGGTGAGTTTCGGATAGGCCACAGAGTGAGTTTAGACTTACAAAAGTAGCTGGTGTTCTTCAGTTCTTGTGCAGGCCTCAGATCTTGCAATTGCAAGGTCAGGCTTTGCTTATACGATGAGGCAAGCTCACTGTCAGGTTCAAAATTGCGATCTATTTCCTCGCAATTGCGAAGAATAGCTGGGCACCACACGTTCACATTTGCAAACAATTATTTTGCAGCAAAGTGGGACTGGGGGAAAACTTTTTCACATTTGCAATCAATTGGGTCGCATTTGCGGTATGGCCCATTTCGCATTTGCGAACAAAACATCACAAATGCGATGGCAGCAAAAATGCTGGGACTTCGCATTTGCGGGGTTCGTAATTGCAAACCCCAGGTCTCAATTGCGACATCTGCGCCTGGTAGAAAATTAAGGTAGATTGGATTTCTCTCATTCTTTCAAATTTTCAAACTTAGAAACCCTATAGGCGATTTTCCAAGAGCCCTTCTTCCCCAATTCATTGGTAAGTAATTCTAACCTTCTTTCTTTCACTTTTTAATTACATTTCATAATATTTCAACCTAAAATATAGGATTTTCATGGTAGAAATTGGGGGTTTGGATAGTGATCATGCCCAACTATGCATTATAAAAAGGACAATGCGGTCATTGCAAATATAATCCGGTTTACAAGTCCGGGGTCGAATCCCACAGAGAACTAAGGTTTAGCTACATATGTTCACTATCACCAAGAAGACAAGCTTGAACAATTCCTAACTTATAGATATTTAGATTCTTGTGTTTAACTAATTAACTAACGAATTAAAATAGTAAATTAATAACTAACGATACTAAGGGTTAGAGAAAAGATTAAGGAGGTCTAGAGTTATGATTTCCCCTATTGTCGGAATCCTTCCTGCTATGTCTTTTATAATTTCACCTAAGTATTCTCTACCGATCATGAGCACTCTTATTACCGTAAATCTCTCCCGAATAATTATGATAATTTACTAGACGCACTCTCCCGAGCTACGCTAGCTGGCTTTTAATACAGCTCACTTCAGATCGCACCCAGGGCTTCGTTATCCCTAATCTCGCCTTTAAACCTCGCTTATTGATCCCTCATATACTTTGGGAGTGGTGTTGTTTAACAATTACCTAAATATACACTCTCTCCCGAGTTATGCATACTAAATAGGTACAACTAATTGAGAGCTCTTCAACCAACCACAATATAAACGTAGTTGAACAAATAGAGAAAAGCTATGGCTCAATTATATAAAAACATAACAAGAATTTATCCTACAAAAGGTTCTATCAAAACTCTAGATAACAAATTAGCTATTCATAATAGTATGTAAAACTACAATACTAAAAGTCATAACCAACAATGAAAAATAGGAAGAGGAAGGAAAAACTCGTAGAAGAATTCTCCGCCTTGCTCCCAATGTGTTCTTGCCTCCAAGGGTGTTGTCTAACACTAAAGTAGTGTCTCTCCCTCCTTAGGTCTAATTTGTATCCAAAATATGTCCCCGCCCTCTTCTTGGCTGGCCTCCTTTGATTAATATAGGGTTTAGGGCAGCGGTCTCACCGCGGTTACGCCAGGACTGCGGCCAAAATGGTCATCTGAATCTTTGGTAATGTTCTACCGTGGTCCTACCATAACTGCAGTTTTTTACCCTGGTCCGTTTGGAATTTGGAAAAATGTAAAACATGAAAGTTGTAGCCCTTTGAGTTAGATTTCCAACCATACATTGTGAAGATCAAATGGAGTTTTGAGCAAAAAAGTTATGTCTATTTTACTAGAATGTGCACAATATGCCTCATCGAGTCTTCATTTTGTTGTTTTATCATCCGTTGATCCCCGAATACGATCCCGTCTTAATTCCTTGGGCTTTTACTCAGACTTCGAAGCTCCAAATCACTTGAGTTCATTCCATAATATCTATATAGCTCGGAATCACTCCTACGAGGCATAAAATATACCGTTAGTGCAAAACACTAGCGATTAAAGCGCAAACTCAACTAAAGTGCAGTAACTTAGAGTGTAATAATCGACTAAAATATGTAATTATAGCCTATCATCAACGCCCCACACTTACACCATTGCTCATCCTCGAGTAATCAAACTACACTTTTTATAGACATGACCTTTTTAAACAATTTTCCTAACTCATCACACCAAGAGTATTTAAAATAGACTAAGAACAAAAGCGTAACATCTTCACCTCAAGATTTGACTCACAAGTACCATGCATTATTCACAACTCACCTACTTACTCTAACATAGAGGTCACTGACATTACCTTTCCTTCATGACTCAAGTGCCCTCATATAACAAAAGAGAGTAGTTCCACACAATAAAATTTAAGAAAACTTAGGAACTCAAGATAGAATAATTCACTCACTCTCAAAAATAACATTCACATGCCACAAAAGATGCAACATAACCTTGCCCGTAGTGTACTACTCCACTAATCGAGTTTATTCAATCTAGGATTAATTAGGACTTTATTTGGTTATAATGTAGGCTATGGGACGAGTAGGATACATTTAGATATAAGAGTGACTACACCTCCCTAAGCACTTTAATACATATACTTAAACATTCAAACCCCATACTTATGTCAAACCAAACTCTACCTTCACATCAATTTATATTACCCCATACTTCTTTAAGCACACTTACATCAAGAGCCACCACTTATCAAGGAATTATTATTGTTATTTTTTTTTACAACAATCCAGCTATTTTTTTTTCAATTCAAGCGGCTTTTACTTTTTCAAAACAGTGCACCTTTCTCCTTATTTCATTAGTTCCACTCAAAATCCAAACCAACCACCCTACACTTTAACTTTTACAAAGTTCATAAAC
>MU747005.1:46679-86850 GCA_026770625.1 Nicotiana glauca | reverse complement strand
ATATTGGCTACTATCCACAATGTCAACTTGTTGCGCTTTACCAGGTTCAATTAATTTATTCGCTTGAGCCTCCAAGTTGTGAATAGTTGCCCCTTGCCTTTGTACCCGTAGTTGTATCTCATCATATTATTTCGTAAGGCACTTTAGCATATCCTCAATCTCTTTCAGGTCCTCATACCTGGGTTCTTTGCTTCTATTAACTTCACTAGAAAAAGAAGAACCATCAAAGTAAGGGTTTGGGGGAAGGTAAGAAATATAAGCGCAACCGTGAAAGTGACCATCTTGACCACCACACATATCACACACTTTCCACACATAAGATTGAGTTGGTGCACAAAACTCGCCCTCGGGAATATTTTGATAATTTTGCCCTGAGTGGTTTTCTTCACAATATGCATAAGGAGGATTAAAAGTAGAATTACCAACACCAAAATTCTCATAAATACATGATGCCATATTTTTCAAATAAACAAATAAACTAAAAAATAAAAAAATAAAAAAAATCAAATAATAAAATAAAAGTTCAAACTTGAAACCTAGCAATATGTACGCCTACAACTACACCGTTAGTTCCCCGGTAACGACACCAAAATTTGATCACGCCCAACTATGACGTATAAAAAGGACAATGCGGTCATTGCAAATATAATCCGGTTTACAAGTCCGAAGTCGAATCCCACAGAGAACTAAGGTTTAGCTACAAATGTTCACTATCACCAAGAAGACAAGTTTGAACAATTCCTAACTTATAGATATTTAGATTCTTGTGCTTAACTAATTAACTAATGAATTAAAATAGTAAATTAACAACTAGCGATACTAAGGGTTAGAGAAAAGATTAAGGAGGTCTAGAGTTATGATTTCTCCTATTGTCGGAATCCTTCCCGCTATGTCTTCTATAATTTTGCCTAAGTATTCTTTACCGATCATGAGCACTCTTATTACCGTAAATCTCTCCCAAAAAATTACGACAATTTACTAGACGCACTCTCCCGAGCTACGCTAGCTGGCTTTTAATACAGCTCACTTCAGATCGCACCCAAGGCTTCGTTATCCCTAATCCCGCCTTTAAACCCTCGGTTATTGATCCCTCATATACTTTGGGAGTGGTGTTGTTTAACAATTACCTAAATATGCACTCTCTCCCGAGTTATGCATACTAAATAGGCACAACTAATTGAAAGCTCTTCAACCAACCATAATATAAACGTAGTTGAACAAATAGAGAAAAACTATGGCTCAATTATATAAAAACATAACAAGAATTTATCCTACAAAAGGTTCTATCAAAACTCTAGATAAAAAATTAGCTATTCATAATATTATGTAAAACTACAATACTAAAAGTCATAACCAACAATGAAAATAGGAAGAGGAAGGAAAAACTGGTAGAAGAATTTCCCGCCTTGCTCCCAATGTGTTCTTGTCTCCAAGGGTGTTGTCTAACCCTAAAGTAGTGTCTCTCCCTCCTTAGGTCTAATTTGTGTCTGAAATATGTCCCCGCCCTCTTCTTGGCCGGCCTCCTTTGTTTAATATAGGGTTTAGGGCTTAAAATCCCATGTTTTGCACTTTGGTCCCCGAAATTTACGCGTTCTGCAGCGGTCTCACCGTGGTTACGCCAGGACCGCGGCCAGAATGGTCCTCTGAATCTTTGGTAATGTTCTGCCACGGTCCTACCACGGTCCTACCATAACCGCAGTTGTTCACCCTGTTCCATTTGGTATTTGGAAAAGCGTAAAATATGAAAGTTTTAGCCCTTTGAGTTAGCTTTCCAACCATATATTGTGAAGCCTAAATAGAGTTCTGAAAAAAAAAGTTATGTCTAGTTTACTAGATAGTGCGCAATATGCCTCCTCGAGTCTTCATTTTGTTGTTTTATCATCCATTGATCCCTGAATACGATTCCGGCTTAATTCCTTGGGCTTCTACTCAGAATTCAAAGCTACAAATCACTTGAATTCATTCCATAATATCTATATAGCTCGAAATCACTCGTACAAGCCATAAAACACATCGTTAGTGCAAAACACTAGCGATTAAAGTGCAAACTCAGCTAAAGTGCAGTAAATTAGAGTGTAATAATTGACTAAAATACGTAATTATAGCCTATCACCAGGTAGAATTAGGGATTTTATAAAACTGGAATTTAGACCTCAAATTGAGGTCAGATTTCGAAACAAATCACATAACTGGGCTCGGGGGTGAATTGGTAATCGAGTTTTGATCCGAATTTTGGGTTTGGACCTAGCGGGCCAAGAATTGACATTTGTTGAATTTTTCAATAATGACCTAAATTGAACCTTTTTCATCCGTGGGTAGTTCCTATGGGCTTATTTTGAATCGTTTGGTTGATAATCTGCCAGATTTGATTGGTTCAGAGGCTTGTTCGAAAGGCAAAGCCGTGTTTGAGCTTTGAGTTGATTTTTGGAGCGAGGTAAGTGTCGTGTGTAACCATAACTTGGGGGATTAGGACTTGTTTGCCTTTTTGCTGCATGTTTAATTGTTAGGTACAATGTATATGAGAGGTGACAAGTACTTATGCATTGTTGTTAGGTTAGAGCATGTGGGTGGGACTTGTTTATTGTAATTTATTTCTTTCTTTAACCATGATATTCAAGCTTAGACTAGTTAATTATTAAATTAATTGTTCTTCCCGCATTTATCGGATATATGTGATAATCGAGTATTGTTTCTGAAGTTAAGGATTGGTATTTTGGAACCATTATTGACATAAGGGTTGTTCTTATTTTTTCGATCTCTCTGTTGTTATATATTCATTGTTATATGGTAAGGGAGACTGTTAAAGCAGGAAAGGTGATTTCATGCCGATTGTTGTTGCAATTATTGATTTATACATAGTGAGGAAGAGGGTTAAAGCACAAAGAGTGATGTCATACCATATTTGAGAGTTAAAGCATGAAGGGTGATGTCGTGCCATATCTATTGTTTCATGATGAAATTGAGAGTAATAGAATGAAGGATGATGTCGTGCCATATTTATCATTTAATGGAAAGATTGAGATTAAAAGCACGGAGGGTGATGTCCTGCCATTATTTGTGTTTCATGGTGTGGCTGAGAGTAAAATCACGAAGGGTGATGCCATGCAGTTTCATTCATTATTTTATTTGTTTTATTGGTTGAAATATTATGTATTGTTTCTTGTTATCATTACCTGATGTAGTTACCGTATTATTTACCTTGAAAATGGTAAATAAAATTAGATTTAATTTTGTGATTCTAAAAATACGTGATTTATTTTTATGCTAGTTGTTAGGCAATAGATGCTAAGTATGAGACTAGAAAATAAGATTAGAGCTTAAAGATAGTATGCTATGCAAACCGAGTGGCCGAGAATCGGGGTCTCGAGCTATCCTATGCTGGGCCTCGAGGTCGAGCTAAAATGTTAGGCTGTAGATGGCCGATGAAGAACTAACAATTCTAAGAGCTTTGATGATGGCTTTTTATGATCAATGATGAGTAATAAATGAATAAAAATCAATATAATGCAATAAATGTAAGCAATGTAATAAATGTAAGCAACAAAATCAAGGGAGAATATGTTTAAGTTAGAGACAAAGAAAGATAGCTTGTACAGCTACTTCATAATCGGTGGCATAGTATATTAGGACTTGTACTTTTATTGCAGGCGTTGTCAGCTTTGACCATGTGCCTAAGGAATTTTCTTCTTATCCATGATAGTCACCGATTCGTGCTGCCCAAGATCGAGCATAGGGGATCCTCGGGGTCAAACCTCGAGCTGTGCCTCGAGCCTTCTAGAGATGGGCCATCGAGTGTTGTACTGATCAGAAAAATCAAACTCTACAATTTTAGCCATATACAGATAATCCCCGCGTTTCTTAGAGTGGAAATGATAAGAAACGACCTTGAATTATTGCCTCTTTGATACTTCCATCATGCCATCAATTACGCTATATCAATCTATTGATGTGGCCGAGAGGTGTCTAAAGGTCGCGTCCTCACATCCTTTGAGAAAGCTTTCTTATTGGTTACAAAGGTTGTCTATCTTTTGGCATGCTCCAATGTGTATGATTGGACTCTATAACTACTTTCCTTCAGCCCTTATCTTCAATTGTATCACCAAGCCGACAAAAGAGTTCTTCTTACTTCTTTCTTGTGTTCTTTCTCTGACTACAATTTCTTCTCTCCTCTGAAATATTTTAACAAGTATGGCGAAGACTTCCACCTCTGTCTCTCAGGAAGATGTGCCTTCCTCTTCTTTATTCTCATCTAAGGGCAAGGCAACAGTATCCCCTCATCTTGAGGAATTCATCCCATGATCATTTGAAACGACCTCCGATTTCAAAGTCGACAAGCTTTCATCAAAGCCGGGACGATGTGAAATCGTGTCCCGATATATTAGTTTAGTAGCAGACATCGGGAAGGTGAAGACTGACTGCCGCTGGGGAGATGCGGTGCAGGTGGAGATTCCTTCTCGGGGAGAGGACATAACGACATACAAGGTGTCGCACCTCCTTTGTTACTACACCCCGTGAAGGGTGTAATAAAGGAGTTTTTCCAATGAAAGGACAATCAAAATGGGATTTATTTATTTTAAGATTCAAAGTCGTCACTTGGGAGATATATGGTGTCCCAAGTCAGCGGTTCGAATCCCGAATCGAGGAAAAGATTGACTCTGTATTACAGTCCGCGCACCAAAAATCCGAGTAAGGAATTCTGTTAACCTGGGAGAAGGTGTTAGGCATTCCCGGTTCCGTGATTCTAGCACAGTCGCTCAACTATTGTATTCGGCTTGATTATCTAATTTTAAAACAAGTTTTAAACCTATGTGCATTTTTAAATTTAACCACTTTTATTCACTTTTTAGAGAAAATTGCAACGTTATTAAAATACGTCTCAAACCACGTCACATAAATGCACCGGTGGTCTTTGACATATTTTACCATTGTTGAGATTTGGATTTGGGTCACATAAATGTGCACCCGAGTTTAGGAAGGTAATATTATTTAAACAATGCGCCTAAAGCAACTATGCGTTTTTAGCTTTGCGAGGGCCATGAAAATTTGCTAAATGGCACGCCTCGAATTCTAAGGATTTTAAAGGAAATAATTAAGTAAGGGCCACACATTTGGGATTTCAGTTGGCGCGACGCACCTCGATTCCATTTAAAAGGATATTCAAACTAAAGTCGGGGAGCCAGACTATTGGTGTTACTAATATGGTTCACCTCCACTAACTATTATAATTGAATGTGGCTTAAACAAAACTGTAACTACTCTCCAAATTGATGCCTACATCCAGGTCCTCAAATTAAGAGGTTGTTTAAAGGGGATGGGCCTCTTTTCAATTTAAAATCATCCCAGTTCTCAGGCCCAAAATGGGACCGCATCTTTGAGGAACCAAGAGGATACGTGAACGAACCCCAAGTTCGAATCTCCTGGCACACATTCTGTATTGGAACATCAAACGGGATATCAGCATCAAATCCAACAATGCAAGTTACATATTCCCTCAGATTCGAAACAAATTAAGCTAAACCAAATCTCAAGGATTTCCAAATGGACAATTCAGCATTAAAATTAACTTAAAACATGCTCATAACTACAACATGATTCTTCTGTACATTACTTGACCCTTAAGATCATTGGCCCATCAAATGATTCACTTCAAAATCCCAACAACCCTGAACCATTACACTTAAATAGTTTCGAATCCGAAGATAAAATGAAACACAGCAGTGATGATGAATTACTACACATGATGACTAACTAGAGCGCATGAGAAAATTGAATGAAATCCAACAATTATTTGAGAAATATGCAGTAGCTATCAATATTGTGGACGCTTTTTCCTTTTAGTCACAATTGCAATGCTCAAAAATCCAAGAACACATTCAGCCAAACTAATGGGTGAACACATGAGCAATTGAATACGACTAATCTAATACCAAACCAAAGAATGACTCAATACTAATTTCAGTAAGACCAGTTACGATTATCAGACTACTTCCACATGTGTGGATACCAAAACTGTTTATTCAGTCTTACAACAGTCCCGATTCAATTACAAGTGAAGTTATCTACTTAACATAAAGATTATCTAAATAGTATAGCATGCTCAAATTGAAATCTAAAGTGAAATGGAATGGAATAAAGGACAATTGAAATGGGACTTTCAAATCCTTATTTCTTATTTTTTATTCTTCAAATCCAACATTCTACAATCAATAGCTTTACAGTGTGTACCTGAAATTAGATAGAACCAAAAATTAAGCAGGGTCAGTTAGCTAGTAGCTTAGTAGCACAACATCCGATTTGAGTAACAATCATCAAAAACCCAAACTCAACACAAGTTGACACACAGAAAACCCAGGACCCAACTTTGAACTAGTTTCCAAGCCCAAATCAACTCATTTTCGACCTCAAGTGAACCAACAAAAGCTTCAGAACTTTGAAAAATTTTAGAAATCCAAACAAGAGATCAATGGAATAGTGAAAACTTCAAACAAACTGAATCCAAAGCATTTCCACCACAAGATCAAGTCATTTTCACTCAAAAGGACTCAGAAATTGTTTGGTAATCAAGGAAACTACTTAAAATTCCGGGCAGAATGCCAATGGAATAGTATTTTTCCTAAATTTAGCCGCCTGCTCTTTTTCTGATTTTCTAGCTCTTCAAATCTCAGGTGAGCTTCTCCAAGCTATGCCTTTATAGGCAAGCTAATAGGGCATCTGAAATAGGCTAAACTTTCACTTTAGTTCTTTCACAATTTCCTTTTTTGCTAGTTAGTCCCTAGATTATTGACTTGTTGGCCAAGTTAAGCTCTTTTCAGCTTCTAGGAAGCTTCCTAGATGGTCATTAAAAGATTCCCCACCTTAAACTTCCCAAACTACCCCAAATGTCCCTTAATTACTGCAGTATACTACATGGGTCAAGTTGACCCAAGGTTTAGCCCCAAACCGGGCTAATTTTCCTTTTCTCTAGGCTTCTAAATTAAAAGAAACCCAACCCATACTACAGGACCTAGATAGGCCTAACCGACGAAAAACAAAACAGAAATTCTTGACCCATGATTAACACAACAAAGAGGAAAACTTACAAATGATAACAAATAAAAGACCTAAAACTAATAACAACGATTTGATAAGAATTTAATCATGCAATCAAGAGCATTTGATCCACAGAATTAAAAAGATATAGAGAAGGGGACAGACAATATCATGATGAGCACAAGGAGTGGACAACAAAACAACAACAAAAAAGAAGGAAGTGAATACCCGTTTTGTGCCTCTCGAACTCAATGAACAGAACAGCCCATAAAAACTCCGGCCGACATCCGGGGGGTCCGACATGAATCATAACTTGCATTAATCAATAACTTCTACAGAAGGCATTAACTAATGCTAGTTCTAACTCAAATCTAACAAAGAAAAAAGAAGAGACAGAGATTGACATTCCCGACCTATTTTAGATCTAATATTTAGGGGATTCTAAGGTGTTTTGAAAGAAATTGAGATGGGATATGAGATAAGGGAGGTGTGGGGGTTATCTGGCACCGATTTAGGATTGATTAGGCATGCCGCCGCTGGGCGGAGATGGCAAAGAGGAATAAGGCGGCGGCAGGGTTTACTGATGAGGGTGAGAAATGGAAGTGAAGATACGTGGTTTTTCAGACATTTTAATTAAAATTACAGGGGGTCTCACAATCGTTGGATGATAAAAAATAAAGGGGTGAGATTGATTTAACCCTAATGAACTCAAAATGACGTAGTATCTCCCCCATACTACGTCGTTTCAAGAGTCCATGGCTGACCACTTGGACCGGGTTGGGCATGGTTGGACTGGACGAGTTTACACGGGTTTGGGAGGGATTCAATTGGGCCCTGGGGGTTTATTTGGGTTTGGGGTATTGGTTTGGGCTTGACCAATCTAACAAATAGCCAAACCATTGCCTTCCTTAATTCTTTTCTTTCATTTTTCTCTCTTTTTTTATTTTATTTTTATTTTTCTGATTTCTTTTACATTCTTTTTAAATTGAAATAAATAAAAACAAACCTAAATTAATCCCTAATCAAATTATCCTATCAAGTTAAATTAATTACTACATCTAATACTTACTAGACCTAATTAAAAGGAATACTACCACAATTCCAAACTAAAATAAAAAATGTGAAAATAAACTATTTTTTTGTGTGATTTTTCATTTTTTGTAAAATAAAAACTTACTAATTAATTCTTAAAAATGCAAATTCAAATCCTAAATGCAAATTCAACATATTTTTGGTATTTTCCAATAATTAAAATAAACATGCACAAACAAATGCAAACAATTAACAGAAAATGCCACGAAAATCCACAATATTGCAAATAATGAAAAGAAATTATTTTATTTTGAAATTATGGAATTAATTCACATAGGGCAAAAATCACGTCCTCACAGCTGCCCCTCTTTGCTCGGAAACACGAAGAGTTTTCGTGCAAAGATAAAGTGAGCGGATACGAGCGATTTTTGCCTGTTTGAATACTCCGTGGGAAGCATTTTTTGAAATATTTGACCGCACCCTGCTTCTGAGGCTACCTACATATCCTTGGCTAAAAAGGAACCGGTCAATGTAGTTCAGGAATATTTGGCATCTGGGACTACCATGAAGCTGTGATTTCACTGTTGCTGCTACTGCTTACTGAACCCCCTTATTACACCATGTTGAAATAAAAAGAAGCTAGACTAGACTATGATCTATGCATTACAAAAATGCTATCTATATCTTCAAACTTGCTCTTGTGGTTCTTGTTGCCTTGTTGACTTGTATTCTCCCGGTGGAATCCCCTTGTTGCCGCCTTGAATTGCAATTTGAGATATTTTCCCTTTCTCCAGGTGGATGCCTAACTGCTGAAGTCGAATTGTATTTCCTTGCTCTCCAGGTGGGCACCTGATTGCTGAACTTGAAATATATTCCCTTATTCTCCAGGTGGGATCGTGATTGCTGAACTTGAAATATATTCCCTTGTTCTCTAGGTGGGCTCCTGATTGCTGAAACTTGAATGTATTTCCTTGTTCTTCAGGTGGGCTCTTGATTTCAACAAAAATAGACAAAACAAAAAAAAAATTCTGCCCCAGTTTGGTGGCTAGGCGCATATGTGATTGTAAACTAAGTCATGTTACCAAATATCAGTAAAAATTTGAAAGCTAAAATTTGAATTGTACTCCCTTGTTCTCCAGGTGGGCTCCTGATTGCTGAAACTTGAATGTATTCCCTTGTTCTCCAAGTGGGCTCCTGATTGCTGAAACTTGAATTTATTCCCTTGTTCTCCAAGTGGGCACCAGATTGCTGAACCTGAATGTATTCCCTTGTTCTCCAAGAGGGCTCCTAACTGCTGAAACTTGAATGTATTCCCTTGTTCTCCAGGTAGGCTCCCAATTTCAACAAAATAGACAAAAACAAAGAAAATTTTCTATCCCAGTTTGGTAGCTGGGTTCATATATGAGTGTTAACCCGAATCAAATTACCAAATATCAATAAGAACTTGAAAGCTAAAACTTGAATTGTACTCCCTTGTTCTCCAGGTGGGCTCCTGATTGCTGAAACTTGAATGTATTCCCTTGTTCTCCAGGTAGGCTCCCAATTTCAACAAAATAGACAAAAACAAAGAAAATTTTCTATCCCAGTTTGGTAGCTGGGTTCATATATGAGTGTTAACCCGAATCAAATTACCAAATATCAATAAGAACTTGAAAGCTAAAACTTGAATTGTACTCCCTTGTTCTCCAGGTGGGCGCCTGATTGCTAAAACGTGGATGTATTCCCTTGTTCTCTAGGTGGGCTCCTGACTGCTGAACTTCAAATGTATTCCCTTGTTCTCCGGGTGGGCTCCTGACTGCTGAACTTGAAGTGCATTTCCTTGTTCTCCAGGTGGGCTCCTGACTACTGAAACTTGAATATATTCCCTTGTTCTCCAGGTGGGCACTTGATTTCAACAAAATAGACAAAAACAAAGAAATATTTTTTCCCTAGTTTGGTAGCTGGTTTCATATGTGAGTGTTAACCCGAATCATATTACCAAATATCAATAAGAACTTTAAAGCTAAAGCTTGAATTGTACTCCCTTGTTCTCCAGGTGGGCGCCTGATTGCTGAAACTTGGATGTATTCCTTTGTTCTTCGGGTGGGCTTCTGATTGCTGAACTTGAATACAGGTGGGCTACTGACTCCTCAATTTGAAATGTATTCCCTTGTTATCCAGATGGGCTCCTAACTACTGAAACTTTAATGTATTCCCTTGTTCTCCAGGTGGGCTCTTGATTTCATCAAAATAGACAAAAATAAAGAAACTTTTCTGCCCCAGTTTGGTAGCTGGGTTCATATGTGAGTGTTAACCCGAATCATATTACAAAATATCAATAAGAACTTGAAAGCTAAAACTTGAATTGTACTCCCTTGTTCTCCAGGTGGGCGCCTAATTGCTGAAACTTGAATGTATTCCCTTGTTCTCCAGGTGGGCTCCTGATTGCTGAACTTGAAATGTATTCCCTTGTTCTCCAGGTGGGCTCGTGATTGCTGAAACTTGAAATGTATTCCCTTGTTCTCCAGGTGGGCTCCTGATTGCTGAAACTTGAATGCATTCCCTTGTTCTCCAGGTGATCTCCTGATTGCTGAAAAATGAATGTATTCCCTTGTTATCTAGGTGGGCTCCTGATTTCAACAACAATAGACAAAACAAAGAAAATTGCTGCCCCAGTTTGGTGGCTGGGCACATATGTGAGTGTAAACTAAATCATGTTACCAAATATCAGAAAGAAATTTAAATCTAAAAATTGAATTGTACTCCCTTGTTCTCCAGGTGGTCTCCTAATTGCTGAAACTTGAATGTATTCCCTTGTTCTCCAGGTGGACTCCTGATTGCTAAAATTTGAATGTATTCCCTTGTTCTCCAGGTGGCCTTCTAATTGCTAAAAGTTGAATGTATTCCCTTGTTCTCCAGGTGGGCTCCTGATTTCACCAAAATAGACAAAAACAAAAAAAATTTCTGCCCCAGTTTGGTAGTTGGGCTCATAGGTGAGTGTTAAATTGAATCATTCTACCAACTATTATTAAGAATTTGAAAGCTAAGTTCTATTATCCAGGGAGGTCTTGACAGCTCTTAATTAAACGTCAATTATAGATCTAAGCTGTATCTTCTAAGGTATTACTTCCGCTAAATTCTGTTATCTAAGAGGGTCTTAAACTACATCCTATTATCCAGGAAGGTCCTGAAAACTCCTAATTGAATCCTATCTTAAACATGCAAACTTTAAAACCAACTTACATTCCTCTATGCTATTCATTATTGTTTTGAAATTTAACTAAACCACATTTTCTAGGACGGTCCTAAGAGTTTACGATCAAACTTGTTTTGGTGCTTGCTCTTTCCCCTACGGAGAGTTTCTCCATAACAGACGAAATTTTCTACCCCTGTTTCAATCAAAGGAAAATATTGTCAGTTTAAAATGATGGTTAGTTGATGGCATTCTCGCTGAAGGTATCTCCGCCGCCATGTTGTTTTTGACCTGCTTCCCTGACTGGCCCTGAACCGCTTGACTTTCTGACTGACTTTCAAACCTTATGACCTTTGACAACCCGAGTGTTCTATACCCACACTATTTTTACACCTCTGACCCCTTTATCTGAACCTTTGCATTTCCTACAATATTACCGAATCATTCTACAGATGAAACTTTCGATGATTCCTTGTATCCCACTTTACATCATGCTATCTTTGGTATGTTCTAGCCATACCGTGCTTTGCAATTTTGGAAGCTGGTAGTGAGCTTTGAAGTCCTTTCTTATTTGCTTTGAACAAGACGGACATTGAAACATCTTAGAGAAACAGACCCCAAAAGAAATGAAATGCAATGACCTTGAGAAAACAGGACGACTTGCTAAAGAAAAAGAGACTTATCTGAGTGGAACAGCTGGTACCATTGATTATGACATGCATTTCGGACTAATTGGCCCAATCCGTCTAACCAATCCACTTTTAGTTTCCATACTTTGTTGCTGCAGAATTCCATAACCTGATTTCTTTACCCAAACCCTAACCTTGTTTGTCATGCGGTGTCTTGAATGGTTTTTACCCACAGACCTCTCCCATTTGTTCACTTCTCAACTCACTTTCGCCTTAAGGTGCCCGTGAGGGTTTTCACCAATAAGACTCTCTCATTTCTAATTTATCTCATCTCACTTTTGCCTTAAGATGCCCGTGAGGGTTTTCACCAATAAGACTCTCTCATTTCAATTTTTCTCAACTCCCGTCGCCTTACGGTGCTCGTGAGGGTTTTTACCAATAAAAATCTCTCATTTTTCATTACTTTCCTGCTTGGACCGGAGTGTTGCCCCTGATATGAATCACCTTTTCTTTCTCGACTTGGCATTTCTTGAAGACTGACCAGGAAGTCTTTCTTTGGACCGTAATGTGGAATTTTGGATAGGTTTAGAAAGAAAGGGCATTAAAGGCTCAAAACAATTCAAATGGGTTCAAAATTACAACTTTTGGAATCAGATTTCTTACAACAACCGCAACTTCTGCCCCGGTTTCTCGCTTGGGGACTTTTGGATTTTTATTTTGATGGGACCGAACCGTGAGGCTGCCTACGTATCCTTAAAAGGAATCAGGTCGAACGTAGTTCATGTCATAGTAATTGCTTTATTGTTCTGATTTTTCCTTTCTTTTCCTTCCACTTTCTCTTCTTTTCTTTTCTTTCTTCCTTTCCTTTTGGTTGTTTTGTTGGGTTTTTTTCTTTTTCTCTTTCTTTTCTTTTTTGTTTTCTTTTTCTTTTTCTCCTTTCCTTTTCTCTTTTTCTATCTTTTCATTCTTTCTTTTCTCTCTTTCCTTTGCTTGTGTTTCTGACCTCTGCTACTGATTCCGAAAGAGGGGTATGAAAGAAAGTAAATAAGGCTCAAAGGGGTAACAAAGGATAAAGTGTTTAGATAGCAGAACAAAATGCCTTCGTCATTCCAATCTCCAAAACATGCCGAGTACAAACAAATACAAATAAAATAAAAGAAAATCATACATAATATCTCTTGACCACATCAGAATTAATGGCCATTTCTACACACTTGCCTTCCATATTGTTAAATACAAAGCACCATTGGACAACACTCTTATCACGATGATCGACCCCTGCCAATTTGGGGCGAACTTGTCTTTGGCCTCAGCCTGATGTGGAAGGATACGTCTTACCCTTGCTGATCCACTTCGAACTTTCGTGGACGCACCTTCTTATTATATGCTCTTACTATTCAGTGTTGATATAATTGGCCATGACATATTGCTGCCAATCATTTCTCATTGATCAAACTCAATTGTTCCAGATGGGTTTCAACCCATTCATCATCATCATTTTGTGCTTCATCATCACACTCCATTTGGATTCTCAGAATTAACTTGGCTTTCAAAACTCGGCCGAAGACTCCTCATGCATGTCATGTCATTGAAACCAGCATAAAAAGAACTGTACAAGAAAGAAAAGAAAAACAAAAATGAAACTATCAGGAATGAAGAAGAAGGGAAATTGCATTTCACTGAAATTGAAAGATAACAAGGTTTAACACATCCAAACGGATGGAACAAAGAATCTAAATCACAACCCTGGAATAATTCAGACAACTAAAAGGGAATCAAAGCCCATTAACAAAACTCCCTCTAAGTAGGAAGAGGAGTAGCTTCCCAATTGTTGATCTTCATATTCGGCTAGACAAAATGCGCCTCTTCGTCGCCAGAACCTCCCCCATTTTCTACCTTGTTGACAAAGTCAAACAGACTTTGGACCCTCTCAAATCAACTCCTCATCAAAGACAACCGTAGGCTTTGGCACTACTGATACTCGACGCTTCACTACCCCTGACTTGACAAAAGTCCTGAAGAGGTGCGGGATAAGGCCTAGAGAGCGGCCATGCTTTATTTTCCAACTTTGTGGTCTTCTTCACATCATCCCCTATAGGCTTGAACCCCAGACCAAATGTACCCAGATTTTTACGTAGAGATACGGGATGCACAATACCTTGCAAAGATGCGCCCAGACCTTTACCCAGCACAAAACCATACTACAACATCTCATTAGCTACCATGCAGATCGAAGGTGATAGCCTCGGCCTTGGAATGCATTTTCCTTCCGGAATCATTTTGGAAGTTTGATAAGCTAAAGGTCCTTTATCATCTTCGACCTCAATAAATGGAGCAGATAAATCTTCATAAAGGGATAAATCCTCCTCCCCACGCACAACTATCTCTTGTTTGTCCCACTCAAATTTCACCATTTGATGTAGCAACGATGGCACTACCTTAGCCGCATGTATCCAAGGCCTACCCAATAACAAATTATACGGGGCAACCATGTCTAGAACCTGAAATTCCACATTGAAACCAACTGGCCCTATCACCAATTCAAGCATTATATCTCCAATAGAACCTTTTACTTTCTCATCAAAACCTCGAACACCTACACTGCTCATGTGGATTCTTTCGGTGCCAATCTTTAACTTTTGTAAAGTGGACAGAGGGCAAATATTTGCACTGGATCAATTATCCACCAACACTCTAGTGAAAAAATAATTTTCGCATTTCACCGTGATACAAAGAGCTCGATTGTGTTCCGCACCCTCTATAGGAAGCTCATCATCCGCAAAAGTGGTCCTATTTGCTTCTAAGATCCTGATAATGATCTTTTCTAATTGATTCACTGTGATTTTATCAGGAACATGTGCCTCGTTCAGAATCTTCATTATGGCCCCGTGGTGCTCATCTAAATGTCCCAACAAAGATAAAAGAGAAATATGAGCTGGAGTTTTCCTTAATTGTTCAACAATTGAATAGTCTTGCACTTTCATCTTCCTCAAGAACTCTTCGGCCTCCTCCTCGGTCACTGATTTCTTTACTGGCATTTGGCCACCCTTGAAGATCTTGGACTTCCTTAGTTCTTTGGAGGTAAGACATCCTCCAAAATGAGTCGATCCTCCGATCTCAACTAATTCTTCCTCCACTTATTTTCCTTTGTGTGTCATTATTGCTCATTTGCAGTTCCCCGGGACATCCTTTGTCTCAACCGCTAGCAACTGAGTCATTAATTTAATAGCAACAGGGGTAATGGGAGACCTTTTCACAACTACAACATGCTTGCTTGGCATCCCTAGTACCACCAACTTTGGCTTTTTCCAACTTGCCCCGACACCATTCGAAGACCCTTTTGCAAACATCACACGTTTTCTAGATACTTCATCTTGCTCCACAACCTTAGTGGGTTTTTCAATTTCAATGGGAAGCCCAAAATGAGGAGCACAACAGTATGGATCCGAGGTCTTGAAAGTTGGTTTTGTACCATAGTATTGTGTATCAGGAACTTTGAACATGGTTTCACTAGAAGATAGAGGGATGTTAGCATGGGGAGGAACTGCAAAAAATGGGAGTAGTTAATGACATGCTCGTATTTGCAGGTGGAGCATAAAAAGGCTGGGGCAAGGTGCTAGGGTAGTTGTGGCGCAGGGTAAAGCCTGGGGCATGTTGTGAGAAGAGACCGATGACATTGGGAATCTAGGATTGTGAAGGTAGTGGGACGAAAGCAAGATTTTCGATATAGTTGGTGGGGAATGAAGGTAGAGGGTGCCCACTAATCCAAGCTTGGTACATCTCCATTCAACCTTTGGGCCTCTTCTTTCAACTCAAATTCCAATTTGCCAACACCTATGTCTGATCCCTCACTAGTCATGACTATCTTGCTGTTTGACCTAGCGTGCATGGATAACTCGCCCGAATGCCACAAACTAATCACTTTTTTGGACTCAATATAACAAAATAAAGCCATTACGTTAAAGACAAAGGCGAAATCCCCGAAGGAGACGAGGCCGTTGAAGGCCCGGAGTCCATGGCCGGTGTTTTTGAAAACAAAACCTTCGAGGGATCCGTCAAAGGAACAGCACTGGCGGTAGATTAGGGTTTTATTTTCTCTTTCCCTTGTCAGGGCTTTAGGCATAGGCCTTTTAAATGCGCCCTTGTGAACTTTCAATGTATATGTAAAAAGCCTTTCATTTTCATCATTTCTCATTTTTCCTTTGCTTTTTAGGCGTAGACTGTGACACTTGTTGATAATTAATCCAAAATTTTGGGCCTCAAATTAAACCCTTGGGTTCTTGCTACTGCTGAGCAATCTATAATGGCCGAAAGTTGACCGTTTGGGGCTTTGTCCCTGAGTCAAGTCTTGACTTGAGTTCATCAACTTTTAGGTCTAAAAATCGGTCCTGAGGCTTTTTTAGCGGGCCCTTAGGCTCTTATGTGTCAGGTCGGTACGACTTCTAACATAGGCTGGCATTTAGGCTCTTACACGTTTGGTCGGTACGACCTCTAATATAGGCTGGCGCTTAGGCTCTTACGCGTTGGGTCGGTACGACCTTTTATATAGGCTAGCGCTTAGGCTCTTACGCATTGGGTAGGTATGACCTCTAATATGGCTGGCACTTAGGTTCTTACGCGTTGGTTTGGTACGACCTCTAATATGGATGGCGCTTAGGCTCTTACGCGTTGGGTCGGTACGACCTCTAATATGGTTCGACGCTTAGGCTCTTACGCGTTGGGTCAGTACGACTTCTAATATGGCTTTATTTTCCCCCGTTAAAGACTTTTTTGAAGTTTTTTTGTTCGTTCCACTCTTCGACTATTCGATAAGAACCTCAATTATGAGCCATTATGTGACGATAAATGAGAACCTCAGGAGGTTTCGCTCGACGGCTTTAATTGATTCGAAGCCTTTCATTGTTTGGAGATGATATAATTGAAGTTCTTTTGCTTATGCTGAGAGTAGCCTAGTTAACCAGTTCTTTTTGAAATATTTTTGAATTAATTGAAGGCCTGTGATTTTATGGCAACGGCCGGGCATCCTTGAGTCGCTTTAGTTTGGACGGAACCTTATGACCGTAGTCATTGTGTTTGGTCGTAGTATTTTAGTCCCCGAGTGAAGTAGCCTTATCATCTATATCGAGGGTATGCCTTTTAGGGGTGTCACAAGTTCGAATATATAGCCTTGACTTTGAGATCAGGATTATGCCTTTTGTAAGGTCTTATAAATTTGAACATGCCTTACTTGAGGTCTTACAGATAGGTTACTTGGCACAAGTATAATACATGCCTTGCTTGAGGTCTTACATATTTGGTATTGCCTTATGGAGTTCTTATGAGCTCGAGGTTGCCTTATGGAGGTCTTACATTGTTGATATTGTTCTTACATTTTTTAGCTTTGCCACATGGAGGACTTCTGGGCTCGAGGTTTCCCGCTTGGGGTCTTATGGCCTTGAGTCTCTGATATCTTGATGGGGTGACAGTCAGCGACAGTCCCCGAGACATCGGAAGCTTTTGACTCTAGAGTCGTTGCTTTTAAACTTGATATTGCCTTACTGAGGGCTTATGAGCTCGAAGTTTCCTTGTAGAGGTCTTACACTATTGATAATGCCTCATGAGGTCTTACATTTTTTAGCTTTGCCACATGGAGGACTTTTGGGCTCGAGGTTGCTCACTTGGGGTCTTATGGACTTGAGTTTCTGATAGCTCGATGGGGTGACAGTCAGCGACAGTCGCCGAGACATCATAAGTTTTTGGTTCTGGAGCTGTTCGTTGTAAACTTGATATAGGCATATTGAGTTCTCATGATCTCTAAGTTTCCGACCTAGGGGTCTTATGGCTTTGAGTTTTTTATGTCAGTTCCTGAGCGTTCGGGAAAATTCTGGCTCTGGGGTCGTTTCTTGTGAAAATAGCAAACTTCTTTGAAGCGCAAAGTGTTTTGATGGTAAAAAATCAAAAAATATTCTTTGATTACTTGGTACAATTATATATAGTTTTCGCCGTCGAGGGTTCGATTATTCTATGCGAACACAGTTCTTTCGACCATTTGGCCCGATACATCATTTTTCTATTGAGTCCCTCCTTGTCTTATTTTGATCTCTCCGATGAGGCGATCTCCCATGGGATGCCCCCAGTATTCGAGGGTAATTGGAGAGAAGCCTTGAATACTTGTTGAGTCCTCCTTAGGTAGCATATAGATGTATCCTCGTTAAAAACCTTGCCAGTAAAACCCTTTTTGGGATAAAATTTGAATCGAAGGAAAATAGTTAAATACATGCTTTAAAACCCAAGAACTTTGAGTCATAGGATGTTTCGGTGTCTTCCATCGGACAATTTAGCAGTAATAGCGTTTGAGCATCGATATGTTCCTATTTCTTGGAAGTTGTTCGCCTTCCATGGTACCGAGCTTGTAAGACCCTTTGTTGATCACCCCGAGGACGCAGTATGATTCTTCCCAGCCCGGGCCTAGCTTTCCTTCATTAAGGTTTCTAGTGTTTAGAGTGACTTTCCTTAGGACTAAGTCCCTGACTTCGAAATGTCGGAGATTTTCTCTCATGTTATAGCACCTTTGCATTCTTTTTTTTGGGCGGCCATTCAGACCAGTGAAGCTTCTCGCTTTTCATCTAATAGTTCAAGGGCTGCAGTCATGGCCTTGTTGTTTGATCTCTCAGTGGCATGTCGAAATATGGCGCTTGGCTCTCCGTTCTCAACCGGTATCAAAGCCTCGGATCCATATATTAGATAGAAAGGAAACTCTCCCGTGCTCGATTTTTGCATTGTTCAATATGCCCATAGTACCTCGGGCAACGTTTCTCTCCATTTTCCTTTCATATTTTCTAACTTCTTTTTCAAGTTTTGAATTATAGTCTTGTTTGTGGACTCGGCCTGAACGTTTGCACATGGGTGGTAGGGTATTGACATGATCCTTTTGATTTTATGGTCCTCGAGGAACTTTGTTACTTTACTTCCGATGAACTACTTCCTGTTATCAGCGGCTCTCGGAGGGAATCCCGAATGGACATATGATATGGTCCAAAATGAAGTTAATGACTTCATTTTCTCTTATCTTCTCGAAGGCCTGCGCTTCCACCCATTTGAGAAGTAGTCAGTCATAAATAAAATAAATCTAGCTTTACCTGGTGCTGTTGGTAGGGGTCCGATGATGTCCACCCCCCACTTCATGAACAACCATGGTGATAAGACTAAATGTATTTGTTCACCGGGTTGGTGAATCATTAGTGCAAATCTCTAGCATTTGTCGCTTTTTTGAAGAAATTCCTTGGTTTTATTCTCCATACTATCCTAATAGTAGCCTGTGCTGATCACCTTGTGAACCAAGGAATTAGAATCGGAGTGATTTCCGTAGGTGCCCTCGTGGATTTCTCAGAGCACGTAATCTGTGTCCCCCAGTCCCAGGCATACTGCTGGGGCCCATCAAAGGTTCTTCTGTATAGAGTTCCATTTTCGTCGATCGAGAACCGGGCTGCTTTGATTCACAAGGCCCTCGACTCATTTGGTTCAGTGGATAGCTTCCTACTTTTCAAATAATCGATATATCTATTTATCCAATCCCATGTTAGGCTAGTGGAGTTGATCTTGGCATGGCCTTCTTCGATCACTGATTTGGATAGCTGAACAACGGCCCCGAGGAGTATGTCGTATTCCTCGACAGATGATCCTAGGTTCGCGAGGGCATCGGCCTCGCTATTCTAATCTCGAGCTATGTGGACCAGAGTCTATTCTTTGAAGCAGTGCAACGTTACTTGAATTTTTTCTATGTATCTTTGCATCTTGTCTTCTCGAACCTCGAAGTTCCCATTTACCTAATTTACCACCAAAAGGGAATCACATTGTAGAAGTACGTACCGTAATTTGTTATGAACGAAGTCTTTTCCCTATCCTCGGGGCTCATCTGAATTTGATTATACCCCGAGTAGGCGTCGAGAAAGGTGAGAATCTCGTGATCGACCATGGCATCAATCATGCGGTAGATGTTGCGCCACAAGAATGAATCCTTGGGGCACGCTCTATTTAAATCTTTATAATCTACGTACATTCTTAACTTATTCCCCTTTTTGGGAACTACCATTGACAACCATTCGGGATATTTTACCTCTCCAATAGACCCTATTTTTACGAGTTTTGTTACCTCGTCCTTGATGAAAGCGTGTTTTACCTCGAACTGAGGTCTCCTTTTTTGCTTCACCAGATTGAACCTAGGGTCGACACTTAGTCGATGGGTGGTTATTTTTGGCGGGATCCCTATCATATCTAGATGGGACCAAGCAAAGAAATCGATGTTATTAATAAGAAATCGAATAAGTTTTTTCCTGAGTTCGGGGGTTAATCTCGTTCCCATGTATACCTTCTGATCTGGGAGGTGCTCGATCAAAATAGCTTGCTCTAGCTCTTCAATTGTTGATATTGTTGCATCCGATTCTTCGCGGGAAACGAAGTTTTAGGGAGCGAGGAAGTCTTCGTCATTGTCCTCGGGGATTTGTTTGCCCTCCAGATCCTTCGTAGTGGAGGGTATGGAAGTTGGTGCCTCCCTGTGAACCGCGAACATCTCTTTTGTCGTATGATGTTCTCCATATACCATTTTTATACCGTCTTTTGTTGAAATTTAATCATCTGATGAAGAGTTGACGGTACTGCCCTCATGTTGTGTATCCATGGCCTTCCAAGAAATGGATTATACCTCATGTCACCTTTGATGACATGAAATTTGGTATTTTCAATTGTACCGGACATGTTGACCGGGAGTGTGATCTCCCCTTTCAAAAGTGTGATCTCCCCTTTTATTGCTTCGTCGGCCATGTTGAAACCATTGAGGACTCGGGAGGTAGGTATGATTTAACCGGACAGTCCGAGCTCTTCTGCTACGTTCGAATTGATTACGTTCCGAGCTACCTGGATCCATGAGTACACGTTTAATTTTAATGTTATTTAAGAGGAATGAAATTATCAGCGCATCATTATGTGGATGAGACAAGGTCTCGAGGTCCTCTTCGCTAAATGCAAGGATTTCCTCGGGCATGCGGCCTCGAATTTGCCCTTCTGTTGCAGCGGAGATTTTTGCCCGCTTGATCACAGGTCTTTGAGGAACGTCGGTACCACTAATATTCATATGAATAATGTGTTGAGCCTTTCCTATTCTGTTCCTCGTGTCTGCCTCTCTTTCCTCCCGAGCTAGGGTTTTCTAAGCTTCTTGTTGGTTTCTTGGCATGTACTCCCGTTAGTGTAGGAGCTTATATCAACATGTTGGGAATCGCATGAGACCACATCCACTAGGATTGGTACTGGTGCATCCTCAGGGTTTCACAGTGTACACTGACGCCTGGAACAACTACACCATTTTCTCCATGGTCCTCAGGACAGTTGTTTTCATGTGCATTCACTGAGTTAGATATTTTGACCTGAAATCAAATATTCTTGGGCAAGAAAAAGTGTAAAGAATAACTTTTTTTTTTCAATAAACCAACACAAAAACAATCACTATTATTTTTATCCCAACAGGGCGCCAAATTATTTACCTTGAAAATGGTAATTACAATTAGATTTGAAATTCTCCAAGAATAACTCCGCGAACTGATCCCATGTAAAAGCTGGAGACCCTGCTGGTCTAGATAGGCAATAATCTCTCCACCAAGTCTTGGCGGATCCTGCAAGCCTGAAGGTGTAAAAATCAACCCCGTTGGTCTCCACTATACCCAGAGTCCTGAGAATCTTATGACAACTGAATAGAAAATCCTGGGGATCCTCCGATGAAGCACCGCTGAAAGTGGTGATGAAAAGCTTGGACAACCAATCAAGTCTCCACAAAGCATCCGAAGACATGGCCGCTCCATCACCAGCCTGAGCTGTAATACCTGTCTGAGCTGCCACTGCGGGCTGAACCACTGGAACCTGAGTCCGGGGAGCTACCTGCTCTGGAGTACGCGTAGCAGGAGTCTGAACCCCTCCTCCAGCCTGAGAAGTGGCTGGTGCTACTGGCAGCAAACTCGCCCTGGTGACACTGTCCATAAAGCCTGCCAGTCGGACTAGAGCATCCTGGAGATCCGGGGTGAACATAACCCCTCCTGGGACCTGAGCTGGGCCCACTGGAGCTGCTGGGGCTGGAACCTCTTCATCATAATCAATATGAGGCTCAACCTCTGGAACTGCTGCCTGGGGCTGAGCTCTTCCTCTACCACGTCCTCTGGCAAGGCCTCGGCCTCTGCCCCTCGCGGGAGCTGCTGCTGGGGGCTCGGGCTGCTGCGCGGTAGAAGAAGAAGCACGTGTTCTCGCCATCTGCAAAAGAACAGATTAGAAGGACAATTAGTATTTGAGAAACAGATTCGCACGACAAGAAAGAACAAAAGTGAAATGTTTCTTAACTCCATAGCCTCTGGGGATAAATACAGACATCTCCGTACCGATCCCTCAGACTCTACTAAGTTTGTTCGTGAGTAGCGAGACACATGCAACCTAGAGCTCTGATACCAACTTGTCACGACCCGGATTTATCCCACCATCGAGCGTCGTGATAGCGCCTACTAACGTAGCTAGGCTAGCCAAACATTACACATTCTCTAACCAACCTCAACAATATAATATTCTAACAATAATTAAATAAGTGCGGAAGACTTTAGGTTTACCATGCCCCAGACCTTCAAATTACCGATACCTACTTCATATTTTTTTTCAACGAAACCATTAATTAGATAGTGATGGGAAAAAAATATTTATCATACTCGGAGGAGCAATCGATGTATCTTATTTTGAAGATTTGCAATTGATTGAAATTTTTGAGCTTGAAGTCTTATATATTATTTTTTCCCTGAAATTTTAGTCATTTATAAGATAAAGTAAAAGTGTTGGAATTGAAGCATCAGATTCAGATTGCTAGTTATTGTTTACTATTTTATGTAGTTATCTTATTTGCTCTTTGCACAAGCCTTCATTGTCTATTTTCTATTTTAGCTTAAGCAAGCCACTATTGATGAAGCTGGAATTAGGGAAATTTTGAGAAACGTTGTGAGGTTTGCGTCTTGATTTAAAGCTGTAAAGAACATACAACGATGATAACTACTGAAATTTGAAAGATTTGGACGATGCAATATGAAATCATTATTGTTAAACACTTGAAGCCTAAAATTTTAAAAACCTAGATCTTAAACTTTATTATATAAAATCGATTGGGTGTAGTAAAAATTTATGGGAATTGCTTGTAAGAACTTGATTCTTAAGTTTTTGGTGTATTTGAATCATATTTGAGATAACAAGGTTGGATATTTAGAACCTCAAAGCTTCGAATAACTTGCAGGTTTTTTAGAGAAAGTTGTCCTATTATATAATAGACTAGTATACCATTATTAGCTATATGCTTTTATAAACTATCTTATAATTTTATGTTATTATACAATATACTTTAAAAGAACATAAAAATATATAGTGTGCAATATACTATGATTGTCATGACCCAGAATCCGTAATAGGTGGTGATGGTACCTAACGCACCGTTAGGCAAGCCCACAAGTGAATCTCCAAGTTAGTTCCCTTTTTAACTTTTAAAACAAAAGTTTCCTCGTTAAGAGAATGAAATAAGTAAGATCTCATGCAACCGTACATACTCGTCTCTCAAAATATCACCGTGAGAAATACATAAACCACAGTGATAGTAATGATAAATACAATAGTACATAAATGCTAGATGCCTCCAAAATCCGGTGCCACAAGTGCATGAACAATCTAGAGAATATACAAAACTAATACAACTACTGTCTAAAGGATAATAGGCATAAATAATAAACGAGGTAGAGAGGGACTTCGGTGCTGTAGATCGAAGAAAGGCAAGCACCTCACCACTAAGTCTCCGTAGAAGTGCGACTAAGCGCTCGTGTGATCACTGGTAGTACCTATCTGAGTACATGCACATTTAGTGCAGAAATATAGCGTAAGTACATAAAACAACATGTATTCAGTAAGTATAGATTCTACCAACGAAGAAGTAGTAACGAGGGATCGACTTCACACTTACTAGTGGTCAAACAGTAATAAAAATACATAAAGTAGACATGAAGAATGTACAGCAAGTAGCAACGAAACAGATAAAAACAATTATAGTAAATCCCCACGTGAATCTACATCAAATCAGTAAACATGTCATAAATGGCCTTGAAGGCTCTAACTCAACTATTACCATACCAAATCCAGTCTCAAGTATTAAGCACGAACCTGCCGAGGCGAACGGCCTAATCCCATAGGAATAGTGGTACTCAGTATTTCAGAGGCGAATGACCCAATACCATAAGAATAGTGTTATCATACTGCTGAGGCGAATGACCTGATCCCATAATAGCTTGTTTGCGGAAGTATATGCGAGTCGAGAAGCACAGATACATAGTTCATCAAATATTTCCCAGTTTCCAAACTAAGAGGCTAAATCAGTATCTTTATTCTAATCCTCAATCTCAGTCATAATCAAGGAAATCAATACACAGGATAGATAAAAATAGCACAGTTAAGACATAATATGAATTTAAATCTATCCGAACATATCATAAATATAGCTACGTACGGACTCTCATTACCTCATGTGTACGTAATTCTCCACAACATCTAATACACCTGAGGGGAAAAGTTCCCTCTTACACGATTAATCAGGAAACTTACCTCGATTATGTGATGATCCTTTTGGGTCATCACTTGTTTTAAAAATAAAAATTGTGTTCCAAAGCCCTAAAAACCTCTCTCTGCATTATCTCGATTTGCGTGCACAGTCCGAGCGCATAGACGGCAAGCCATTATGTGAATTTTTGTGAAAATGATGAATTTTGCATTTAAATTGAATTTAAGTTAACTTCGATCAATATTTTGAGTAAATGGACTCAGACCCGTGATTTGACGGTCCCGAAGGATCCATAGAAAAATAGGACTTGGGCGTTTTCTCGGAATCAAATTGCGAGGTTCCAAGCCCGAGAAATGAATTTTAAAAGAAATAAATTGTTTTATGGAATATTTATGAGTTTTTGGAAATGAAATATGATTGAAATTTGATGGTATCGGGCCCGTATTATAGTTTCGGATCCTGATACAGGTCTTATATATGATTTAGGTTGAATTTGTAAAATTTGGTAAGAAACGGAGTTAAAATGACGTGAATCGGACCTTATTTGAGAAACCTTGAAAATAAATTAAGTGATTTCATGATTTTTATTCTAAATTCATAGTTGTTGATGTTATTTTGGCGATTTGAATGTATGAGAAAGTCCGTCTGATGTTTTTAGGTTGGTGTGCATGTTTGGTTTGGAGCCTCGAGGGCTCAGGTGAGTTTTGAATAGGCCATAGAAGAAATTTTAACTTAAGAATTTGCTGGTATGTTGCAGGTCTTCAGGCTTCGCATTTGCGAAGCTTGGCTCGCAAATGCGAGAAATGTCATCGCAAATGTAAAATGACCTCGTCTGTCTTGGGGTCGCAATGCGATGTAGTGCTTGCAAAAGCGATCTCGCAAATGCGAGAGGCCTATCGCATTTGCAAAGTGGCCTGGAATTTCCCTTGGTCGCAAATGCGAACATCCGGTCGTAAAAGTGACTTCGCAATTAGGATACTTAAGTCGCAAATGCGACAACTGCAGATTTCAAAAGGGTTCGCAATGGCGAACTCTAGTCACAATTGCGACATCTGAGAGCTGTAAATTCATAACTTAGATGCATTTCAACCATTTTGACACTCTTTCAAAACCAAAACACTCTTGGGCGATTTTTCAAAGATAAATTCTCTTCCTAATCGATTGTAAGTCATTTCAAACTCGTTTTCTCCAATCTTTAACATCTTTTCACATGATTTTAACTCAAAATCAAAATTTTTTATAGGGAAAATTGGGTGTTTTGGGTAGAACCTAGGTTTTTGAAATTTTGGGGATTTGGACCTCGAGTTGAGGTTCGATTTCAAAACAAATTATGTATTCGGGTTTGCGGGAAAATGGGTAATCGGGTTTTGGTTTGAACTTAGGGTTTTGACCATGTGGGCCCGGGGGCAATTTTTGACTTTTTGGGAAAAACGTTAGAAAACTTATTCTCATCAGTAAAATTAATTTATTTAGCATTTATTGATATAGTTAATTAACTTGTGGCTAGATACGAGCGAATTGGTGGTGGAATCAAGAGGTAAAGTGATAGTTGAGGCTTGAATTGTGTTCGTGGATCTAGGTAAGTGTTTGGTCTAACCTTAGCTTGTGGGATTAGGAGTTGTGTCCTATTTGCTCTGTGTTATCTGTTGAGTATGACGTATAGGCATGGTGACGAGTATCTATACGTTGGTGTCAAGCATGCCCGTGAGCCTTAAATTGGAGTCGTTGTGTTCTTAATAAGTATTATGGATGCCTAAGTTGTTGATTTTCTGTGTTGGGCAAGAATTATGATTATTTCTGTGAAAGTTGCTTGTGGTTGAGTATTGGTGCTAGTTGAGGTTTCTTTTGTGAAGTTATATGTCGAAACAAGTTTGGTTATAGATGACTCCCTTGTCGGGATGAATTATGATTATTTTTGTGAAAGTTGCTTGTGGTTGAGTATTGGTGCTAGTTGAGGTTTCTTTTGTGAAGTTATATGTCGAAACAAGTTTGGTTATAGATGACTCCCTTGTCGGGATGTATTTAATTAAATTGTCGATTCCCTTGCTAGAATAGTGTTATTTCCTTATTATTCCATTGTCGGGACTCTTTTTGTGATTGGTATTGAATAGTATATTGGGATTGGGTTGCACGCCAAAACAATATTATATTGGATCGGATTTCACGCTGTAACAATATTATATTGGATCGGGTTACACGCCGTAACAATATTATAACTGGATGGGGCTGCACAGCGCAATAATATTTTTATGATTTAGATCCGGTTGTGTGCTGCAACAGTAAATGATAAAAGTGGTTATTGATTGGTTACCGTTTCATTATTCTTTTTGCCGCAAATGTTAAATCGTTCCTTATACTTTTCTCCTGAGTTACTCTTGGTAGCTGATATTCCCCCGCAGCATGTCCTCTCCCATCCTTGATTATATATTTCTGTTTTAGTTTCCGTTGTATATGATATAACTGCACAGGTTTATTTGGTAGTCTGGTCCTAGCCTTGTCACTACTTTGCCAGGGTTAGGCTAGGCACTTACCAGCACATGTGGTCGGTGTGCTGATACTACTCTCTGCACTGTGTGCATATCCCGAAGTAGCAACATTTAAACCTTAGCTTGGGTGGCTGCCTTCAGTCCAGTCGGATATTCTGAGGTAGTTCCACAGGTATCCGCAGGCCCTGACGTTTCCCTCTATCCCTTTATCCTATTCCATTTACATATTTCAGAAACAATGTATTATTTATCTTTCAGACCTTATTTGTAGTAATTATAGACTGTATGTGAAGCGTGATACCAGTTTTGGGTAGATTTTTGCTTAAGATGTTATATCGTATATATATATATATGTATGTGTGTGTGTGTGTATATATATATATATATAAAAGTTTTTCCTAACTCTGTAGCATTTGGGGGATAAATACAGATGTCTCTGTACTGATCCCTCAGACTCTACTAAGCTTGTCTGTGAATTATGAGACCCATGTAACCTAGAGCTCTGATACCAGTTTGTCATGACCCGAATTTTACACCCTCGGGAGTCGTGATGGTGCCTACTAATGAGAGCTAGGCAAGACAACTGTTTGAACAAATTATCTTTTCTCATTTTTAATCTTTTAGCGGTTATGAAAAAATTGTGTATAACAGCGGAATTTTTAAAGCAAGCGGAAGAATAGATAAACCATCTGAATATATGCTAATTGAATTTCTACTTTGTTCTTTCGCAGATGGTGAGAACACGTGCTTCCTCATCCACCGATCAACAGCTCGAGCCCCCAGCAGCAGCTCCATCGAGGGGTAAAAGGGGAGGTCGAGGCCATGCTAGAGGCCGAGGTAGGCGCAGAGCTCAACCCAAAGCAGCAATACTAGCGACGGAGCCTCAGGTTGACTTTGATGGTGAGGTTCCGGCACAGACAGTTATGGTGGGCCCAGCTCAGGTCCTAGAGGGGTTTATTGCTACCCTAGTACTCCAGGATGCTCTGATCCGTCTAGTGGGCCTTCTGAAGAGGGTCACCCAGGCAGGCTTACTTCCTGCAGCACCAACCGTCTCTTAGGCTAGTGGACGAGCCCAGATTCCTGCTACTCCTACTCAAGAGCAGGTGGCTCCCCAGTTTCAGACTCTAGCAGCTCAGCCAGTTAGAGCAGTTCAGCCGCATGTGGTAGGTCAGACAAGTGATGGAGAAGCTATGTCTACTGATGCTTTGTTGAGATAGGACAGGTTCACCAAGCTATTCATTACCACTTTCAGCGGTGCATCTTCTGAGGACCCCCAGGATTATCTAGACAGTTGTCATCAGGTTCTCAGGAACATGGGGATAGTGGAGACCAATGGGGTCGACGTTGCTACTTTTCGCTTGTCTGGATCCGCCAAGACTTGGTGGAGATATTATTGGTTGGCTAGACTAGCCGGATCACCAGCTCTGACTTAGAAGCAGTTTACTCAGCTATTTCTGGAGAATTTTCTCCCTATCACGCAGAGAGAGATCTATCGAAGGCAGTTTGAGCGTCTCCTGCGGGGTTTTATGACTGTCACTCAGTAAGAGACTAGATTCATCGATTTGGCTTGTCATGCTATTATCATACTTCCCACCGAGAGAGAGAGAGTGACAGGGTGAGGAGGTTCATTGAGGGACTCATACAGCTTATTCGACTTCAGATGGCTAAGGAGGCAGGTAGTGAGATTTCTCTTTAGGAGGCGGCCAATGTGGCCAGGAGAATTAATATGGTTTTATCGCAGGGGGTGGTCAGGGGTCTGACAAGAGGCCTCATCATTCAGGCAGATTTAGTGGTGCCACATCTGGAGGCATAGATTCGTATGGTAAAGGCCATCCTCCTAGGCCTTTTCAGCCAGCACTTCAGGTTTCTCACGATGCTTTACGTGGTCATAGTTCTCATATGCAATATTCTGATCAGCAGCCCTACAATGCACTACCAGCTCCTATCAGTGCACCGCCGCTCTAGAGTTTTTGGGGTGGTCATTTAGGTCTCCAGGGTCAGTCTTGATTTCCCCAGCGGCATCTCTCAAGTGGATGCTTTGAGTGCAGTGAGTATGGTCATATCCGGAGGGCTTGTCCGAGATTAGTGGGCATTCAGTCGCAGAAAAAGGGTTCCCGTGCTATGGTTCATGCACCGAGTGTTCCACAGCCTGCTCAGCCAGCTAAAGGTGGAGGTATAGGTGCTAGAGGTGGAGGTCAGGCCGCTAGAGGTAGAGGTCACCCAGCAGCAGGCCGTTCTAGAGATATAGTTCAGGGTGGTGGAGCCCAACCCCGATGTTTTGCTCTACCAGCCAGGCCTGAGGCTGAGGCTTCTGATGCAGTTATCACAGATATTGTTTTGGTTTGTAGCAGAGTTGCTTCAGTTTTATTTGATCCAGGATCTACATATTTCTATGTGTCATCTTATTTTGCACCTTATCTGGTCATGCCTAGTAATTCTTTGAGTGATCACGTATATGTGTCTGCACTGGTGGGTTATTTTATTGTGGTAGATCGAGTCCATCGTTCGTGTATAGTTATGATTGGGGGTCTTGAGACGTGTAGATTTGTTACTTCTGGACATGGTTGATTTTGATGTCATATTGGGGATGGACTGGTTATCACCTTACCATGCTATCTTGGACTGTCATGCCAAAATTGTGACCTTAGCCTTGCCGGGTATACCTAGTTTAAAGTAGAGAGGGACTCCTGGTCATTCTACCCGTAGTGTCATCTCGTATATGAAGGCTCAACATATGGTCGAGAAGGGGTGTTTAGCCTATTTGACATATGTTCGTGATTCTAGTGCCGAGGTTCCTTCTATTGATTATGTTCCTGTTGTTTGAGAGGTTCCTAAGATATTTCCTTCACACCTGCCATGTATGCTGCCCGACAGGGATATTAACTTCTGCATTGATTTGGCCCCGGGGAATCAGCCCATTTCTATCCCGCCGTATCGTATGGCCCCGCCTGAGTTGAAAGAGTTGAAGGAGCAGTTGTAAGACTTGCTTGAAAAAGGCTTCATTAGGCCCAACTTTTCGCCTTGGGATGCTCCAGTGTTGTTTGTTAAGAAGAAGGACGGATCGATGCGAATGTGTATAGATTACTAACAGTTGAACAAGGTTACAACCAAGAATAAGTATCCATTACCGAGGATCAATGATTTTTTTTAATCTCTTTCATGTTGCCAAGGTATTTTCGAAGATCGACCTAAGATCTGGTTACTATTAGTTGAGGATTAGGACATCCGATGTCCTTAATACAGCTTTCTTCACCCGGTACGGGCATTATAAGTTCTTGATGATGTCATTCGAGTTGAAAATGCCCCAACAACTTTTATGGATTTGATAAACTGAGTGTTCAGGACTTACTTGGATTCGTTCACGATAGTCTTCATTGATGATATTTTGATCTATTCCCGCAGCCGGGAGGAACATGAGCAACATCTTAGAGTGGTTCTTCAGGCTTTGAGGGACAGTTAGTTATATGACAAGTTTTTGAAGTGCGAGTTCTAGTTGAGTTCAGTTGCATACTGGGTCATGTTGTATCATCAGAGGGTATTCAGGTTGATCTGAAGAAGATAGAGGCAGTCAAGAACTGGCCTAGACCAGCATCAGCTACAGAGATCCAGGGTTTTTTAGGATTGGTAGGCTATTATCGTCGGTTTGTGGAGGGATTTTCATCTATCGCAGCCCCGATGACCAGGTTGACCTAGAAGGGTGCCAGTTTAGGTGGTCGGATGAGTGCGAGATGAGCTTTGAGAAGCTCAAGAGAACTTTAACTGCAGCATCGGTGTTGGTTTTGCCCATTGGTTCAGGGCCTTACATAGTTTATTATGATGTATCTCGTATTGGACATGGTATGGTGTTGATGTAGGGTGGCGAGGTCATTGCCTATGCTTTACGGCAGTTGAATATTCATGAGACGAACTATCCGGTTCATGATTTGGAGTTAGCAGCTATCGTTGACGCATTAAAGATTTGGAGGCATTATCTATATGGCATGGCACATGAGGTGTTCACAGATCACAAGAGTCGGCAGTATTTATTCAAGCAGAAGGAGCTAAATTTGAGGCAGAGAAGTGGTTGGAGCTATTGAAAGACTATGATATCACTATCTTATATCATTCGGGAAAGACCAACGTAATGCATGATACTTTGAATAGGAAGTTAGCCAGTATAGGTAGTCTAGCTTATATTCCGGTCTGTGAGAGACCACTTGCTTTGGATGTTCAGGCTTTGGCCAATCAGTTCCTCAGGTTGGATGTTTTTGAGCCCAACCGGATGTTAGCTTACACAGTCACTCGTTCTTCTTTATTAGAGCGTATACGAGGTCGGCAGTATGATGATCCTCATTTATGTGTCTTCAGAGACACAGTGCAACATGGAGGTGCCAAGCAGGTTACCTTAGGAGATGATGGAGTTTTGAGATTGTAGGGTCGAGTTTGTGTGCCTAATGTGGATAAACTCCAAGAGATGATTTTAAAAGAGGCCCATAGTTCCTTGTACTCTATTCATCCGGGTGCCGCAAAGATGTATCAGGATTCGTGGCAGCATTATTGGTGGAGGAGAATGAAGAAGGACATTGTCACATATATGGCTCGGTGTTTGAATTGTTAGTAGGTTAAGTACAAGCATCAGATGCCCGGTGGTTTGTTCCAGAAGATTGATATTCCTAAGTGGAAGTGGGAGCGTATCACTATGGACTTCATTGTTGGACACCCACAGACTCAGAGGAAGTTCGATACAATGTGGGTTATTATTTATAGGTTGACCAAGTTAGCGCATTTCATTCCTGTGGCAGTTTCCTATTCTTTCGAGAGGTTAGCCGAGATCTATATCCGGGAGATTGTTCGTCTTCATAGTGTTCCCATGTCTATCATATCGAACTGATGTACGCAGTTTACCTCACATTTCTGAAGATCAGTTCAGCGAGAGTTGGGCACACAGGTTGAGTTGAGCACAACATTTCATCCTTAAACAGATGGGCAGTTCGAGCGAACTATTCAGATTTTGAAGGATATGTTCTGAGCTTGTGTCATTGAATTTGGAGGCTCGTGGGGTAAGTTTTTTCCTTTAGCAGAGTTTGCCTACAACAATAGCTACCAGTCGAGTATCCAGATGGCTCCTTATAAGGCTTTGTATGGTAGGCAGTGTCGGTCATCGGTTGGATGGTTTGAGCCAGGAGAGGCTCGGTTGTTGGGTACGGATCTAGTGCAGGATGCCTTGGACAAGGTCAGGATTATTCAAGATAGGCTCAATACAGCTTAGTCCAGGAAAAAGAGTTATGCCGACCGTAAGGTTCGTGATTTGGCTTTCATGGTCTGTGAGCGGGTATTGCTTCAAGTGTCGCCTATGAAGGGCATGCTGAGATTTAGGAAGAAGGGCAAGCATAGTCCTAGGTTCATTGGCCCGTTTGAGATTCTTGATCGAGTGGGAGAGGTGGCTTACAGACTTGCGTTGCCGCCGAGCTTATCAGCCGTGCATCCAGTGTTTCATGTGTCTATGCTTCAAAAGTATCACGGTGAATCATCCCACGTGTTAGATTTTAGTACTGTCCAATTGGAAAAAGACTTGTCTTATGAGGAGGAGCCGGTAGCTATTGTAGACCAGCAAGTTTGTTGGTTGAGATCAAAGACTTTTCCTTCTGTCCATGTTTAGTGGAGAGGTTAGCCTGCTGAGGCATCGACCTGGGAGTTCGAGTCCAATATACAAAGCCGTTACCCCCACCTTTTGCCTGACTCAGGTACTTCCTTCTTCTGTCCGTTCGAGGACAAACGGTTGTTTTAGAATTGGAGAATGTTCACTTGTTTTAAAAATAAAATCTATGTTTCGAGGCCTTAAAAACCTCTCTCTGCATCACCTTAATTTGCGTGCGCAATCCGGCTACGTAGCTGGAAATCCATTATGTGAAAATCAATGAAAAATGATGAATTTTGCCTTCAAAATGAATTTAAGTTGACTTCGGTCAATATTTTTGGTAAATGGACCCAAAACCGTGATTCGACGGTACCGGAGGGTCCATAGGAAAATATGGAACTTGGGCATATGCCCCGAATCGAATTTCGATGTCCCAAGCCCGAGAAATGAATTTTTAAAGAAATATTATTTCTGAAATATTTATGAGTTTTGGAAATGAAATGTGATTGAAATTTCATGGTATCGGGATAGTATTTTTGTTGCTGAGCTTGGTACAGGTCTTATATGTGATTTAGGTTGGGTCTATCAAAATTTTGTAAGAAACGGACTTAAAATGACGGGAATCGGACCTTATTTGAGAAAATTGGAAAAAAATTAAGGGTCTTAAGTGATTTCATGATTTTGATACTAAATTTATAGTTATTAATGTTATTTTGGTGATTTGGATGCACGAGGAAGTCCGTATGATATTTTTTTGTTGGTGTGCATGTTTGGTTTGGAGCCCCGAGGGCTCAGGTTAGTTTTGAATAGGCCACGGAGTGAAATTTTAACTTAAGAATTTGCCGGTATGTTGCAGGTTTGCAGGCTCGCAAATGTGAGATCGCAAATGCGAGAAATGTCATTGAAAATGCGAAATGACCTAGTCTGCCTTGGGGTCGAAAATTCGACATAGTAATCGCAAAAGCAATCTCGCAAATGCGAGAGGCCCATCGAATTTGCGAAGTGGCCTAGAATTCCATTTGGTCGAAAATGCGAACATCCGGTCGCAAAAGCGACTTCGCAATTGCGGTACTTAAGTCGTAAATGCGACAACTGTATATTTCTGAAGGGTTTGCAATTGCAAACCCTAGTCGCAATTGCGACATTTGAGATCTCTAAATTCATAACTTAGACACATTTCAACCATTTTTCACCTCTTTCAAAACCAAAATACTCTTGGGCGATTTTTCAAAGACAACTTCTCTTCCTAATAGATTGTATGTCATTTCTAACTCGTTTCCTTCAATCTTTAACATCTTTTCACATGATTTCAACTTAAAATCAAAGGTTTTCATGGGGGAAATTGGGCGTTTTGGGTTGAACCTAGGTTTTTCAAATTTTAGGAATTTGGACCTCGAGTTGAGGTTCTATTTCAAAACATATTATATATTTGGGTTCGTGGGGGAACGGGTAATAGGATTTTGGTTCGAACCTCGGGTTTTGACCATGTGGGCCTGGGGGTAATTTTTGACTTTTTGGGAAAAACTTTAGAAAACTTATTTTCATGCAATAGAATTGATTCATTTAGCATTTACTGATGTAGTTAAGTAACTTGTGGCTAGATACGAGTGAATTGGTAGTGGAATCAAGAGGTAAAGCGATAGTTGAGGCTTGAATTGTGTTCGTGGCATCGAGGTAAGTGTTTGGTCTAACCTTAGCTTGAGGGATTAGGAGTTGAGTCCTATTTGTTATGTGTTATCTGTTGCGTACGATGCATAGGCATGGTGACGAGTATCTATATGTTAGTGTCAAGCATGACCGTGAGTCTTAATTGTAGTCGTTGTGTTCTTAATAAGTACTACGAATTCCTAAGTTGTTGATTTTCTGTGTTGGGCAAGAATTATGATTATTCCCGTGGAAGTTGCTTGTGGTTGAGTATTGGTGCTAGTTGAAGTTTCTTTTGTGAAGTTAAATGTCGAAACAAGTTTGGTTATAGATGACTCCCTTGCCGGGATGTACTTGCTTAAATTATCGATTCCCTTGCCGGGAGAGTGTTGTTTTCTTATTGTTCCCCTGCCGGGACTCTTTTTTTGATTGGTATTGAATAGTATATTGGGATTGGGGAGCATGACGCAACAATATTATATTGGATTGGGTTACACGCCGCAAAAATATTATATTGGATTGGGTTGCACGCCGGAATAATATTATAATTGGATCGGGTTGCATGCCGCAACAGTGTTTTTATGATTTGGATCGGGTTGCGCGCCGCAATAGTATTTTTATGCATTAGATCGGGTTGTGTGATGCAACAGTAAATAATTAAAGTGGTTATTGATTGGTTACCGTTTCCTTATTCTTTCTGTCGCAAATGTTAAATCGTTCTTTAAGCTTTTGTGCTGAGTTACTGTTGGTAGCTGATATTGCCCCACATCATGTCCCCATCCCATCCTTGATTGTATATTTCTGTTTTAGTTTCCACTGTATATAACTGCATAGTTTTATTTGCTAGTCTGGTCCTATGCTCGTCACTACTTCACCGGGGTTATGCTAGGCACTTACCAGCACATGGGGTCGGTTGTGCTGATACTACACTCTGCACTGTGTGCAGATCCTCGAGCAGTAACATTCAGACCTTAGCTTGGGTGGCTGCCTTCAGTCCAGTCGGAGATTCCAATGTAGTCCTGCAGGCGTCCGGAGGCCTTGGCGTCTCCCTCTATCCCTTCATCATGTTTCATATACATTTCAGAAACAATGTATTATTTATTTTTCAGACCTTGTTTGTAGTATATCTAGACTGTCTGTGAAGTGACACCAGTTCTTGGTAGCTTTTTGCTTAAGACGTTGTGTTGGATATATATATATATTCAGATGGTTTATCATTTCTTCCATTTTGTTTAACAATTCCGCTGTTATATGCTATTGTTTCATAACCTCTAAAGGATTAAAAATGAGAAAAGATAATTTGTTTAAACAGTTGACTTGCCAAGCTCTCATTAGTAGGTGCCATCATGACTCTCGAGGGTGGAAAATCTGGACCGTGACAGATTCCAAGTCCTCAATCCAGCTCTTCAACCTCACTAGAACTTCTCAAACGATACCGAGTACTCCAAAACTAATCAAAAATCATATAAACTAATAAATATATGCTAAAAGATCATAATTTGGCTATTAACTAACTTCCTAACGAAATTTGGATAGTCCATAAAAATTACTTACATGCCCACGTGCCCGGAGTTCGAAAACTTTCGCAGATAAATGTTACCCATAATCTCATGAACTCAATTATATAATTTATTCTCAATTCCACAATCAAATTTTTTAGTCAAATCTCGATTTTACCAAACCCCAGGTTCCAACAAAATTCAATAAATTTTCCCTTAATTTCATATTAAATCTATCCATAATCCGTGCATTTAACTCATGAATTGATAGGGATCACTTACCTCTTGATGTTGATAAAAATTCCCACAAAATACTCTCAAATTCATCCAAGACTAAGCGGAAAAAGAGAGAAAAGAGACTAAGTCCAGTAATAGATTCAAGTCTACCTAGTGGTCCCTTATCCGCCATCGCAAAGGCCAAAATTTCCGTCGCCCAAAAACCCTCTTCGCGTTCAAAGGCCCGCGGTCGCGTCGGCAATGCATCACTGCCTGGACTTCCGCATTCGCGATCTTCAAGTCCCGTTCGAGTAGGCCAAAGGCCTCCGTGCCCAGCTCCTCCATTTCCTCTTCACGATCGCGATTGGTCCTTCACATTCGCGAAGCACTACCAGGACAACCTTCGCAATAAAGGAAACTTCCTCACACTCACGTAGAGCAATCAGCTGCCCCTCCAATTTCTTTCTTCGGGATTGCAGGACCATCTTCGTGACCACAAAGCACACCAGCACACCACCAGTTTTCAACCAAGTTCAAACATGCTCCAGATGGTCCGAAACACATATGAGCCACCTAGGATTCCGTCCAAATGCACCATCAAGTTCTTAATTACATTGCAGACCTACTCGAAGCCTCGGAACACATAAAAAACACCGAAATCAAGAATCACATCTCAAAATCTCATTATTCAACTTCTAAGCTTCAAACTCATTTCAACCAACTTCGAGCATGTCGAAACATACTTAGACAATTTGAAATGATGCCAAATTTCATGCACAAGTCATAAATCATCATACGGACCCATTTCCAGGATCGGATCCCAAAAGAATCTCAATTACATCAAAATCTACTTCAAACCAAACTTAAAGAACTTTAAAACTTTCAATGCGCCAATTTTCAACATTAAGCGCTGAAATGCTCCTAGGTCACCTGAAACTTGATCCGAAGACACGCCCAAGGCCAAAATTATCATATGAACTTATTGGAACCATCAAATCCTGATTCCCAGGTCATTTACTTAATGTTTTGACTCAAGTCAAACTTGGCTAACTTAGGCCACTATTAAAGAACTAGGTGTTCCGATTTCAATCCGAACACTTCCAAACCAGAACCAATCATCCCCGCAAGTCATAAAATAATAGAAGCACATACGAAAAGTCTTAATTAGGGGAACATGAATCTAAAAAGTAAAATAACTGATCGGGTCCTTACAATTATTACTATTGAATCATGGTATATTTTATTTGAGTATGTTAAATGATATTCCTAATATTTTTGGTAAACTATACGGTATATCATAATTAATGTAAATCATGGTATACTTTGTTTGGGGTATGTTAAATGGTATTTCCAATATTCTTGGTATTCTACACATTGGTATACCATGATTACTGTTGAATTATGAATTATTATGATTACTGATATATTAAATTGTATTCACAATATTCTTGACATATTGTATAGTATATCAAGAATATTTGGTATACCATTTAATATAGTCAAACAAAATATACTATTTATTGGATCATGGTATGCTACATGATTAATGGTATATCAAATGGTATTACAATATTCTCGATATAATACACATTAGTATACCAAGACCAGTGTTGAATCATGTTATATTTTGTTTGATTATGTTAAATAGCATATCCAATATTCTTGGTACACTATACAGTGATATACCATGATAAGTAGTAAATCCTGGTATAAGCATATTAAACAGTATACCAATTATTCCCGGTATACTACAAATAGGTATATCATAATTAGTGTTGAATCACAATATACTTTGTTTGATTATGTTAAATGATATACCCAATATTTTTGTAAAAATATCATGGTATAGCCAGTTTTCACACTGGTCAATCAAAAATAGCCAGCGTTTACTAAGTCAATGAAAAATAGCTACTATTTTGCTGCAACAAGGACCGGTCCCGTATAATTTACGGAAGTTCTGGTGCATTTGTGTACGAACTCCAGGTATACTTTGCTAACTCCTGTAAAATTTGCGGGAGACTGGAGCACCAGTGCTCCAAACTCCAGTATATTATACTGGATATTTATACTTGCTGGAACTCCCGTAAAATATGTGGGAGTTCCAGCATAATTATGCTTGAACTCCCGTAAAATTTGCGCGAGTTCCAGCATAGTTATCCTGGAACTCCCGTAAAATATGCTGGAGTTCAAGCATACTTATGCTGGAACTCCCGTAAAATTTGCGGGCGTATTTTCCGAATTTTAAATGGTGTTTTCGCTCAGATTTCTCTTTACATAAAAAGTGGCTAAATTTCGATGACTTTTGAAACTTGGCTATTTTTGAACGACCAGTGGTAAATCTGGCTATTTTTAAATTTCTCACAATTTTTTTAGTATACTAGACATTATATACCATAGTTACTGGTGAATGATAGTATTCTCATATTATTGGTAGACTACACATTGATGTACCAGGATTAGTGTAGTATACCAAGTTAAAGGATTTGTCGATTTAATTATAAAGGACAAAAAAGGGTGAAAAAAAAGTTACAAATTTTTTATTATAAAAACCTAAATAAAAAAATTTAAAAGTCACTTACAAAATATAAAATAAAAAGAGTGACACGGTAACTCTTGGTAATTACAAAATAATTGTATAGAAAGTGTCTCAACACTAATTTTAGAATTCAGTTTTGTAATCTATAAAGAACAAAAATAAAATTAAAACTTGAATAAAGTGATAAAAGTTTTGGTGGAGAAATTTTACTGAAAATAAAACAAAAAATAAGATAAAAACATTAGTAAAAAAAAAAGGAAAAGTAACCAATGTTTTGGATGAAGAGATTTTACCGAAAAAGAACAAAATTAAGGGGAAAAAACATTGCAAAAATAACAAAACAGTTAAGACAAAAATTAAAGTGAAAGAGTGAGGGGTTGTAACTAAAAACACCAAAAAGAATTAAAAAAAAACTAAAAATAAAAAAGAAACTAAAAAGAATGTAGAATTTTATTATAAGGACAAAAAACAAAGTGAAAAATAACAAATAAAAAAACTATAAAGTGACAAATATTTGGGAAGGAGAAATTTTACTAGAAAGATCAAAGTTAAAGAATTAAAAACAACAAAAAATTATTTAAAAATAAAGTGAAGAAGAGTAAGTCTATCACGACCCAAAATTCAACCCGTTGTGATGATATTTAATCCAACCCGCTAGGTAAACCCAATAACAATAAGACACAATATAGTGATAATGATAAGAGTCAAAAATAAAATAACTGAATATTTATACAACTCCTCAAGGACTTGTAGTACAAGTCATGAGCCACTAAGACTTAGATTTACAAAACTGAAATGAAATAAATACAACATATGCTTGAAATGTACATGAACAAAAATCGAATCTACAGCTACCAAGGACAAGTGATAGCCATAACTGGAACGTATGTACATTTTCAAAGCCAACCCTCGCCATATAGAGCAACACCAACACCAAGACCTGCACGCAAGGTGCAGAAGTGAAGTATGAGTACAACCGACCCCATATACTCAACAAATAACCTAACTAACCTCGGGGAGGTATACGAAGGAAGAACTATAAATGATACACACCAACACATATTGTTAATAACCAATTTTTCTCTCATATTTTTTAGATTGTATATATATACTTTCAAAATGGTATATATGCATCATCATAAGCCTATACAAGCATTTTTCATAATTTTCCATCATTTTAAAAGGCTTTAAATCGATTTATTTCTATATTTTATTATATAAATATTCAGTAATTATCCTTCAAATTATTTTATGATGAGTTAATCGTCTAAAATTATCATTTACACCTACATGAATATTTTTAATATTTTAATGCATTTTACAATTATATTTGCATTTTAGGGCTAGATAATAGCCATATTCATGTATAATTACATTATTTATGTAAAAAATAACTTTTTATATTTTTATAATATTAATTTATTATTTTCAATCATTTTAGTGCACAAATAATATTTTTTTTATTTACTAATCACTTGTATTAATTATTTATTGATAAAATATTGGGTATTTCAAAACTAGCATAAATTCTACCTATTTTCGGACCAAACAATGGTCCAAAATACCTAATACCTAGCCCAATTACCCCAGCCTAAACCCAAATGACCCATGATCAATACCCAGTCATGACCCGCTTTTAAACGACTCGCCCCATTTAATTTTTTATCTCAGCCGTTAATCTCTCAAGATCAACGGCCACCGTCCCTTATCCCCCTTTTA
>MU747005.1:33886-45234 GCA_026770625.1 Nicotiana glauca | reverse complement strand
CCCCCCCCCGCCCTTGAACTCTCTCAACCTCAGTCACGATTCGAATTTTTCACACTCGGGGGGTCGTGATGGAGTCTATTTGTGAAAGCAAGGAAAGCCAACTATTATAGTTCCACACAGTAACAATCATTCCCAAATAGTTATAAACAAAAACTAAAGCTAAACAGTTGATAAATGCGGAAGAGTTATAACATGATCAAATAAACCAATACAAATATACCCACAGATTTGATGTCACAACTTCACGAAAATCTACGAGTTACTACAAACACTGGTCTGAAAAGAAAGTACAATTGTTCTCGGAAAAAGAAAAGAGACAGCATAAAGCTAAACAGGAAAGGGGGACTTCGGGTTCTGCAGACCCTGGACTTAAGGCAGCTACCTCAGCTACTCACCAGTTCCGGTACCGAAATTTGCGCAAAAGAGTGCAGAGTATAGTATTAGTACAACTGACCCTATGTACTAAGTAAATGTCGAGCCTAACCTCAGTGATGTAGTGACGAGGCTAGGACACGATAATCACATATACGTGTGCAGATAGATTATAAACAAACAGAAACATAATAACAGGAATTGATAGAATAAGGTGGAAAGGGGACATGTTGCGGGGGATATCGAATTCTAACAATAAGCCAATAAGGGAGCATCAATAAAGGAGCATAATGAACATCATATCTAAATCAAAAAAATAATGAAACAGTAACACGTGCACGGTATCACTTTTTGTGCTTTTAATCTTATCCTTGCCATATGAAATAATAGAATGGCAGGACATCATCCTTCGTGCTTTACCTCACATAATCATGGTACGGCATCACCCTTCGTGCATTAATCTTCACAATATCGGCACGACATCACCCTTCGTGCAGTCTCAAATCATGCCACAACATTATCCTTTGTGTATTAACACTCATAATATCGGCACGACATCAGCCTTCGTGCTTTACACTCTTCCTTACCCAAACAATAGAAACAATATGTTCTGGCAAGGGAAACAACAATATCAACAATAATGTCTCAGCAAGGGAATCAACAATATCAACAATAACATCCCGGCAAGGGATTTAGCTATAACCAATCTCGTTTTCAACAATTACTTCACAAGAATGAAACTCAAAATTTGTTCCAGTTCTCAATAATAAACAATTACCACGAAACTTCCATAAGCTTTGTTCAACATTAATAATTATCAAATTGAGCATGATCGATACATAATAGAGTCATAACAATCATTATATAAGACTCACGGACATGCTTTACACCAATGTATAGATATTCGTCACCACACCTATACGTAGTACTCGATACAAACACATAGCAAAATAGACCATAACTCATATTCCTCAAGCTAATGTTAGGTCAAACATATACATCGAATCCGGACAAGATTAAGTTTTAACTACCACTTTACCTCTCGGTTCCACTTCCAATTTGCTTGTATCTAGTCTTAATTTACTTAACAATATCAATAAATACTAAATAAACTAATTCTAATGCATAAAAATAAGTTTCCCATTGTTTTTCCCAAAAAGTCAAGAATCGACCCGGGCCCGCTTGGTCAAAACCAGAAGTTTGAACAAAGACCTGATCACCCATTCACTCACGAACCCAAATATGTAATTAATTTTGAAATAGAACCTCAAATCGAGGTCCAAATCCCCAAAAAATAAAAATCCTAACTTCTACCGACAAACACCCAATTTCTCATGAAAAAACCCGTGATTTTAAAGTGAAATCATGTAAAACAATGTTATAGATTGAAGAAAATAAGTTAGAAATTACTTACTAGTAATTTGGAGAAGTTTGTGCCTTTGAAAAATTGTCTAAGAAGGTTTAGGGTTTAAGAGGGTTGGAAAAATGAAGAAAATAGCGTCTGAAATCTCATTTAGCAGGTGCAGTTACCGTAATTGCGAACAGGGGTTCGCAATTCAAAAGTGTGCTGCCTTCGCATTTGCGAAGGATGTCACATTTTCAAGAATGGCCTGCCCATGCTTGGTTCACAATTGCGACGCTTGGGTCGCATTTCCCAAGCCTAGGAACTTCGCAATTGCGAAGCCTAATCTTGCAATTGCGAGATCAGATGCCTGCTACACAGCTGCAAGATACCAGCAATTTTCCTAAGTCCAAATTCACTCTCCGGCCTATCCAAAACTCACTCCAACCCTCGGGGCTCCAAACCAATCAAGCACGCAAGTCTAAAAAAATCTTATGGACTTGCTCGTGCGATCAAATCATCAAAATAATATCAACAACTATGAATTAAACCTCAAATGCATGAAATTACCCAATAACATTGAAATTTCCATTTTCTCAACTATAGGTCTGTTATCCCAAACCAATTCCGATTCTTACCAAATTTCACAGATTGAACTTAATTATTATGCTAAACTTCTACCAGGCTCCGGAATCAAGATACAGGCTCGATACTATCAAGAAAATGCATCAATTCACTTCTAAAAACCTTTATATTTTCCAGCAAATATTTTTTTTTCAAAATTCTTTTCTCGGGCTTGGGACTTCGGAATTCAATTCTGGGCGTATGCCCAAGTCCCATATTTTACTACAAACCCTAAGGGACCATCAAATCACGGGTCCGGTTTGGTTTCGTTTTCCAAAAATGTTGACCAATGTCATCTTTAACCAATTTTAAAGGACGACTTCATTATTTTTCTTAAATTTCACATAAAAGGTTTCCAAAAATACGTAAAGACTATGCACACAATTCGAGGTGAGACAAATAGAGGTTTTCAAGGCCTTGGAATGCAGTTTTAACTTCTAAAATAAGATATGACCTTTAGGGTCATCACATTCTCCACCTCTAAAATAACCGTTCGTCCTCGAACTGACATAGAAAAGTACCTGAATCGGTGAAAAGATGAGGATAATGGCTCTGCATATTGGACTCGGACTCCCACGTCGCTACCTCAATAGAGTGACCTCTCCACTACACACGAACTGAAGGAAAATTCTTTGATCTCATCTGACGAACCTGTCGGTATAGAATAGCCACCGGCTCCTCCTCATAGGTCAAGTCCTTATCCAATTGGACAATTATGAAGTCTAACACGTGAGATGGAGTACCATGATACTTTTGAAGCATGGACACATGAAACACTAGGTTCACAGCTGATAAATTCGGCGGCAATGCAAGTCGGTAAGCCACCTCTCCCACTCGATCAAGAATCTTAAAAGGACAAATGAACCTGGGGCTTAGCTTGCCCTTCTTCCCGAATCTCATCACGCCCTTCATGGGTGACACCCGAAGAAACACTCGCTCTCCAACCATGAATGCCACATCGTGAACCTTACTGTAGCGTAAGTCTTTTGCATGGACTGAGCTATACGAATCATATCCTGAATGACCTTAACCTTATCCAAGGCATCTTTGTAGGCAAACTCTGCTAATGGAAAGAAGTGATCCCACGAACCTCCAAAGCCAATAACACATGCTCGGAGCATATCCTCCAAAATCTGAATAGTACGCTCGGATTGTTCATCCATCTGAGGATAAAATATTGTGCTCAACTCGACCCGAGTACCCAACTCATGTTAAACTGCCCTCCAGAAATGCGAGGTAATCTTCATACCTCGGTCAGAAATAATAGACACTGGCACACCATGAAGATGAACAATCTCTCGGATGTAAATCTTTGCCAACCACTCAGACAAATAGGAAACTGCCACCAGAATGAAATGCGCTGACTTAGTTAGCCTGTAAGCAATAACCCACACTGCGTCGAACTTCCTCTGAGTCCATGAGAGTCCAACAACGAAGTCCTTAGAGATATGCTCCCACTTCCCCTCAGGAATCTCAATTCTTTGAAACAAACCACCAGGTCTCTGATGCTCGTACTTTGCCTGCTGACAATTCAAACACAGAGCTACATAGGCAAAAATGTCCTTCTTCATTCTCCTCCACTAATAATACTACTACAAGTCCTGATACATCTTAGCGGCGCCCGAATAAATAGAATACCAGGAACTATGGGTCTCCTCTAGGATCAACTCACGATGTCCATCCATATATGGCACACAAACTCGAACCCGCATCCTCAAAACTCCATCATCTCTGACTGTAACCTGCTTGGCACCTCCGTGCCGCACTGTGTCCCTAAGGACAAGCAAATGAGGATCATCATACTGCCGATCTCTGATACGCTCAAATAATGAAGAATGAGCAACTGTGCAAGCTAGCACACGGCTGGGCGCAGAAACATCCAAACTCATGAACTGATTGGCTAAAGCCTGAACGTCCAAAGCAAGTGGTCTTTCACCGGCTAGAATATACGCAAGACTGAGCATAATGGCGGACTTCCTACTCAAAGTATCGGCCACTACATTGGCCTTCCTTGGATGATACAAGATGGTGATATCACAGTCTTTTAATAGCCCCAACCACCTCATCTGCCTAAAATTGAGCTCCTTTTGCTTGAAAAAATATTGCAAACTCTTGTGATCCATAAACACATCACACGACACGCCATATAAATAATACATCCAAATCTTCAGTGAGTGAACAATGGCTGTTAGCTCCAAATCATGAGCTAGATAATGCTTCTCGTGGATCTTCTGTTATCGCAAAGCATATGCAATAACCTTGCCATTCTACATCAAAATCGTACCAAGACCAATACGAGATGCATCACAATATACCGTATATGTCCCTGAACCTGTAGGCAATACCAACACCGGTGTCGTAGTCAAAGCTGTCTTGAGCTTCTGAAAACTTGCCTCATACTCGTCCGACCACCTGAACTGGGCACTCTTCTGGTTCAACCTGGACATTGGGGCTGCAATAGATGAAAATCCCTCCACAAACCGATGGTAATAGCCCGCTAAACCCAAAAAACTCCAGATCTCTGTGGCTGATATGGGTCTACAGTCCTTGACTGCCGTAATTTTCTTAGGATCCACCTGAATACCCTCTACCGATACAACATGACCCAAGAATCCAATTGAACTCAACCAAAACTCACATTTTAAAAACATAGCATATAATTGACTGTCACTCAGAGTCTGGTGAACGACTCGAAGATGCTGCTCATGCTCCTCCTGTCTGCGGGAATAGATCAAAATATCATCAATAAAGACAATCACGAAGGAATCCAAATAAGGCTTGAACACTCGATTCATCAAATCCATGAAAGATGTTGAGGCATTTATCAACCCAAATGACATCACTAAGAACTCATAATGCCTGTACCGAGTGCGAAAACCTGTCTTAGGGACATCGGATGCCCTAATCCTCAACTAATGGTAGGCAGATCTCAAATCAATCTTCAAAAACACTTTGGCACCTTGAAGCTGATCAAAGAAATCAACGATCCTCGGCAATGGATACTTATTCTTGATTGTGACCTTGTTTAAATGCCGATAGTCTATGCACATCCTTATTGATCTGTCCTTCTTCTTGACAAGCAACACCGGCGCACCACTAGGTGAGACACTAGGTCTAATAATGCCTTTATCACGCAGGTCTTGCAACTATTCTTTCAATTCTTTCAACTTTGGTAGGGCCATACGATATGGCAGGATAGAAATGGGCTGAGTGCTCGGTGCCAAGTCAATGCAAAAGTCAATATCCCTGTCGGGTAGCAACCCGGGCAGGTCTGAAGGGAATACCTCTGGAAAGTCACGAACAGAGAGAATAGAATCCATAGAAAGAACCTCAGCATTAGAATCACGAACATACGCCAAATAAGCCAAACACCCTTTTTAACCATATGTCGAGCCTTTATATAAGAAACAACCCTACTAACAGAATGATTGGGAGTCCCTCTCCACTCTTATCGAGGAAAACCCTACAAGGCTAAGGTCACGGTCATGGGGTGACAGTCCAATAAAACATGATAAGGGGATAACTAGTCCATCCTTAAAATGACATCGAAGTCTACCATATCAAGGAGTAATAGATCTACACGGGTCTCAATACCCCCAATAATAACCACACACGAGTGATAGACTCGATCTACAACAATAAAATTACCTACCAGTATAGATACATATACATGTGCACTTAAAGGATCACGAGGCACAACCAAATAAGGGGCAAAATAAGATGACACGTTGGAATATGTAGACCCCATATCAAATAAAATTAAAGCATCTCTGTTGCATACTAAAACTGTACCTATGATAACCGCGTCGAAGGCCTCGACCTTAAGTCTAGCTGGGATATCATAACATCGGGGTTGGGCCCCACCACTATGAACTACATCCCAAGGACGACCTCCACCTCTAGTTGCCTGACCTCCACCTCTAACAAATCGACCTCTACCTCTAGTTGGCTACGTAGGCTGTGGAACACTTGGTGTCTTAACCATGGCCCTGGAACCCTGATGTAGAGAATTGCTCGGCGCTCGAGGGAAAAATCTAGCAATATGCCTCGTATCGCCAACGGTGTAGCAAGCCCTCGGCTGCTGAGACTGCTGACCCTAACGACTTGAGTAACTACCTTAAAAACTCTGAAGCAGTGGTGCACTAATAGGAGTTGGTGGTGCACTGTACGACAACTAATTAGAATACTGCATGTGAGAGCCACGGCCACCTAGAGCACCGTGAGAAATCTGAAGGGCTGAAAGAAACAGGCTGGGAGAATGGCCCCTACCAAATGAATCCCTGCCTCCAGATGAGGCACCACTGAACCTGCCCAAATGATGAGGCCTCTTGTTAGACCCCTGCCTACTCCCCTATGATAGAACTATCTCAACTCTCATGGGCACATTGGTTACATCCTGAAAAGAAATCTTGCTTCCTGTCACCTTAGCCATCTGCAATCAAATAGGTTGAGCGAGTCCCTCAATGAACATCCTCACTCTATTTCTCTCTCTCTCTCTCGGCAGGATGTATAATAAGAGCATGACGATCGAGGTTAATGAATATGGTCTCGTACTAAGTGAAGGTCGTAGAACCTTGCTAGAGGCGCTCAAACTGCCTTTGATAGCTCTCTCTCTTAGTGATAGGTAAAAACATATCTAGAAATAGGTGAGAGAACTAATCCTAAGTCAAATAGAAAGAAGTGATCCCAGATGGTCTAGCCAAATAGAAATCTCTCCACCAAGTCTTGGCAGAACCCAACAGACTAAAAGTAGTGAAGTCGACCCCATTGGTCTCCATTATGCCTATGTTTCAAAGAACCTCGTGACAACTGTCCAAATAGTCCTTGGGATCATCTGAAGATGTACCACCATAAGTAGTAGTGAAGATCTTGGCGAACCTATCCAACCTCTACAAAGCATCAGCAAACATAGCTGCTCCATCACCGGTTTGAGCCATAACACCCGGCTAAACTACCCAACTGGCTAAGCTGCTGGATTCTGAAACAAGGGAGCCATCTACTCCAGAGTGTGGGTAGTGGGAGTCTTTGCTCCTCCTCCAGCTTCAGAGACGGCCAGTGCTACATGAAGTAAGCCTGCTTGGGCAACACTCTCCATAAGGCCCAATAGACGGAACAAAGCATCATAGAGTACCAGGGTAGTGATGGACCCCTTGAGAACCTGAGCTAGCCATGCTGGAACGTTCTGGGCTGGGGCCTGCTCCTCAAACTCTACCTGAGGCTCCGCCGCTGGTGCTGCTACTCTTGGCTTAGTCCTGCCCCTGCCTCAGCCTCCAGATAAGAATATATGTGAAATTTTCCAAAACGATGTAAGCCTCTGGGGATAAGCACAAAAGTCTCTGTACCAATCCCTCAGACTTTACCTAGCTTGTTCGTGAATTGTGAGACCTAAGCAACCTAGAACACTATTACCAACTTGTCAAGATTCAAATTTTGCACCCTTGGGAGTCGTGATGGCGCCTACTCGTGAAAGCTAGGCAAGCCAACTAATATGGTTCCACGCAGTAACTATCATTCCCAAACAGTTATAAATAGAAACTAAAGTTAAATAGTTGATAAATGCGGAAGAGTTATAACATGATCAAATAAACCAATACAAATCTACCCATGGATCCTGGTGTCACAACTTCACAAACATCTACGAGTTACTACAAATACTGGTCTAAAAAGAAAGTACAACTGTTCTAAAAAAAGAAAAGAGACTATAGAAAGCTAAATAGGGAAGGGAACTTTAGGCTCTGCGGACGCCAGCAGATCTACCTTGGTCTCCCTGGACTGAAGGCATCTACCTCAGCTACTCACCAGGTTCGATACCGAAATATGCACAAAAGAGTGAAGAGTGTAGTATTTGTGCAATCGACCCCATGTACTAAGTAAGTGTCGAGCCTAACCTCGGCGAAGTAGTGACGAGGCTAGGACACGACAATCACATATACATGTGTAGATAGATCATATATAGATAGAAACATAATAACATGAATCGACACAATAAGGTGGGAAAGGGACATGCTGCGGGGGATATTAGATTCTAACAATAAGCCAATAAAGGAGCATAATGAACATCATATCTAAATCAACAAAATAATGAAACGATAACCCGTGCACGGCATCACCCTTCGCTCTTTTACTTTCATCCTCACCATGTGAAACAATAGAATGGCACAACACCACCCTTCGTGCATTAATCTGCACAATATCAGCACAACATTACCCTTTGTCCATTAACTCTCCAATCATGGAACGACATTATCCTTCATGCATTAACACTCATAATATTGTCACGGCATCACCCTTCGTGCATTACACTCATTCACAATATCATGCACGGCATCACCCTTCATGCTTTACACTCTTCCTTACCTAAACAATAGAAACAATACGTTCCGAAAAAAGAAACAACAATATCAACAATAATGTCCCGGCAAAGAAATCAACAATATCAACAATAACATCCCGACAAGGGATTCATCTATAACTAATCTCGTTTTCAACAATTACTTAACAAGAATGAAACTCAATTATTGCCAATTCTCAACAATAAACAATTACCACGAAACTTCCATGAGCTTTGTTCAACATTAATAATTATCAAATTGAGCATGATCGATACATAATAAAGTCACAACAATCATGATATAAGACACACGATCATGCTTGACACCAACATATAGTTACTCCTCACCACACCTATACGTCATACTCGATACAAACACATAGCAAAATAGACTACAACTCCTATCCCCTCAAGCTAAGGTTAGGAAAAACACTTACCTCGAATCCACGGACAAGGTTAAGCTGCAACTACCGCTTTACCTCTCGGTTCCACTTCCAATTCGCCTTTTTCTAGTCACAATTTACTTAACGATATGAATGAATGCTAAATAAACCAATTCTAATGCATAAAAATAAGTTTCCCATTGTTTTCCCACTAAACTCAAGAATGGACCCGGGCCTGCTTGGTCAAAACCCGAAGTTCGAACCAAAACCCGATCATCCATTCACTCACAAATCCAAATATATAATTAGTTTAGAAATCAGACCTCAAATCAAGGTCCAAATCCCCAAAATTTGAAAATCCTAACTTCTACCCAAAAACACCAAATTTTCCATGAAAACCCCTTGATTTTGAAGTAAAATCATGTAAAATGATGCGACAAATTGAAGGAAATATGTTAGAAATTACTTACTAATGATTTGGAGAAGTTTGTGCCTTTGAAAAATCGCCTAAGGAGGTTTAGGGTTTATGAGAGTTGGATAAATGAAGAAAATCCCGTCTCAAATCTCATTTAGCAGGTGCAGTTATCGCAGTTCACAATCGCGAACCCTTCAAAAGTGTGCTACCTTTGCATTTGCGAATGATATGTCGCATTTTTTGACTCCTGACTCTAATGCATTCGACCAAATTGTTGTATTGGTGAGAATGGCCTGTCCAGGCTTGGTTCGCAATTGCGACACTTGGGTTGCATTTCCCAAGCTCGAGAACTTCGCATTTGCGAAGCCTGATCTCGCAATTGTGATATTAGAGGCCTGCTACACAGCTGCAACATACTAGTAATTTTCCTAAGTGTCACGGCTTGGATTTCCCACCATCGGGATCGTGATGGTGCCTACTCGTGGTAGCTAGGCAAGCCAACTTTTTTACCGTTTCCATTAGTAAAACCATTCTGTTGTCAATTTATAGCATCATTCATAATAACAACAATAACTACGGAAGTCTAATTTTATAAGTCTGAAATAAATACAAAATGCTCAACTACATCCTCTACCCAAGATTTTGGTGTCACATACTCACGAACCACTAAGAATAAACTACATCTAAAGGTCTGAAAGAAATATAACAGCTATCTATCTCGAAACAATAAGGCAACGGTATAAATGAAAGCATAAGAAGAGACGCCGGGCCTGCGGACGCCTACAAGGCTACCTCAGTCTCGTGATAATAAAATCCTGCTCCCGAACTACTGCTGCTGCTGCTGCTCAAAACCTGGACTTGTGCAAAAATGCACAGAAGTGTAGTATCAGTACAACCGACCCCATGTGCTGGTAAATGTCTAGCCTAACCCCGGCGAAGTAGTGACGAGGCTAGACTGGACACCACATAAACCTGTGCAGTTATAAATATACAACGGAAATCGAGTACCAGGTAATTAACAACATGGGAGGGGGAAACATGCTATGGGGAAATACAATCAGCAGTAACCCAGAGTAACAACCAAATAGCTTAAAATCCACAATGAAACAAGAAGTCAATATTCAGACATAACCACAGATATCAACAACTGTTGCGGCGTGCAACCCGCTCCATAATTACCATTGTTGCGGCGTGCAACCCTCTCCACATATCACTGTTGCGGCGTGCAACCCGCTCCACATATCACTGTTGCGGCGTGCAACCTGACCCATATTATTTATAAGTTATCATTGTTGCGGTGCGCAACCCGATCCTCAGTGTCATTTGTTGCAGCGTGCAACCCGCTCCTCGATATCATTTAACAGTCTGAGTCCCCAAGCAACAGTCACAATGAAGGGACACACAGCAGACAAATACGTAGCAAACATCCCGGTAAGGGAGTACAATTAACAGTTCAATCATCCCGGCAAGGGAGCACAATTAATAGTTCAATCATCCCGGCAAGGGAGCACAATTATTAGTTTAATCATCCCAGCAAGGGAGCAAAATTAATAGTTCAATCATCCCGGAAAGGGAGAACGATTAAACAAATTCAGCCAAGCGTCCCGACAAAGGAATAATCAATAACTCTTTCTCTTTCTTTCTTTTCTTACTCCACGATACCACTAGAGCCCAAGCTCCTAGAAATTCTTATCTCATATTCCATCACAAACAACAATATAACGACATCCCAGTGAGGGAACACACATTATCTCAATTATCCTGGCAAGGGGGTTACCATAACCATATTTAGTTCCAACATCTAACCACCACAGTTATAACCAACCTATTACCACACTTAACCACCTCAGTTACATCTAACCGACTACCACACCCAACCAC
>MU747004.1:8083-49600 GCA_026770625.1 Nicotiana glauca | reverse complement strand
CCCACTCAGCTAAGACGGGGCATTCAACCCTAGGTATTTCTCATTTAGAGTGCAATTTGCTAATACCGGTTCATATTATGTTTTACAGTTTAGGACATGACTGAGAGTATGTATTCAACAGGTAAAGTGAGGTCAATTAGCTCAACATGCTCCCTAAGGGTTATACAGATTGGCACAAGGCCCCAAACATGGCAACTAGCCCAGAATATAAGGTTATAAGCTCAGTCTCAGTCAAAAGTACAGTAGGTCCTCAATCGGGATGGACCGAGTCCAAATCCCTAGCAATAACATCACCACGCTCATCATACGACGCGTATCTCATCTCAACATAGCACCACATAGTGGAAATACAGGGTTTCAAACCCTCAGTATATCATTCATAACCATTACTCACCTCAAACCGGCCAAACTCCTAGCTCGCCTTGCGCTTTCCTCGCAAATCGACCTCCTCGAGTGTATAATCTGCCCAAAATCACAAGGAATAGGTTATAATAACTAATGGGACATAACCCAATTGAAAGAACTCGAAAAATACCCAAAAATACGAAGTTGGCAAAACCCGAGCCCCGGGTCCACTTCTCGAAAAATTACAAAATTCACATCACCGGATTCCTCATCTCGCCAAGATTCCGTACATATAAAATTCATCAAAATCGGAGTTCAAATGGGGCATCAAATTCCAAATTTATATTCCAAAAACCAACCCTTAGTTTCTTCAATTTTTACCCAAATTTCATAGAATTAAAGGATGATTCTTCAATTAAATGGTGTTTCTAGGCCACGAGACTTACCTCCAATCACTTCCCGTCGAAATACCCTTCAAAATCTACCAACAAACTCTTAAGGTGGTGCAAAAATGGAGGAAATATGAGATAGGTCGCGGATGAAATGTTATTAAAACCCTTCTGATCGCCCATATATTACCCTATGCGATCGCAGAGATCGCAATAGCACAAATTTCAAACTTCCAGATTTCCTCTTATGCGATTGCACTACAACCCACGTGATCGCATAGCACAATTCACTGCCAGGGATCCCAGGCCCAAATACACTACGCGATCGCAGCCTCCTCTATGCGAACGCACATCCCAAACTTCCGAACCTATGCGATCGCACTGCCTATTACGCGATCGCATAGAAAAAATTTGATCCTCTTCCAAAACCTCCTATGCGATCGCAATTCTCCCCATGCGATCGCATAGAGCAATTCTCTGCAATACTTCAGCAACAAAATCTGCTATCTTCCAAAACCAAAAATAGTCTGTTTGATCACCCGAAATCACCCCGAGGCCCCCGGGACCTCAACCAAAAATACAGACCTACTCCAAAATATCATACGAACTTGTTCCAATCATCAAAACACGTCAAACAACACAAAAATCATCAATTCACCACGGATTCAAGCCTAAGTCAAACTAAAACTTCCGAAACTCACATTCGATCAAAAACCTGACCAAACGACGTCTGAATGACCTGGAATTTTGCACAAATATCTAAAATCACCTAACGAAGCTACTACAACTCTTGGAATTCCATTCCGACCCTCGGATCAAAATCTCACCTATCAACCGAAATCCGCCACAATTTAAACTTCGCCAATTCAATCCTAATTCTACACCGGACCTCCAAATTCAATTCTGATCGCTCTCTTAAGTCAAAAATCATTCCCGAAAGCTAACTGAACCACCAGAACTCACATCCGGGTCCTCTAACTACATAGTCAACATCCGGTTGTCTTTTAAACAACAAGCTTCCTTCTAAGAGGCTAAGTGCCTCATTTCCAACTAAAACCAATCCAACTCTATCCGGTCAACTCAAACACTGATATTAAATCATAGAGGGACATAATATGGGGGAAATGGGGCGGTAACTCATTTGACGACGAGCCGGGTCGTCACAATTTGGAAAGAGAATTATCATTTCGGAAGCTTAAAGTTGAAAGAATTAACTAGGATCAGAATTTTGAGTAAACAACCTCAGAATCGGGATCTGAAAGTTCCAGAAGGTTCGTATGATGATTTCGGGCTTGGGCGTATGCCCGGATCAGGTTTTGGATGACCCGAGAGCGTTTTTGCGCCTATTGTGGAAAGTATCATTTTGAAAGAAATTTTATAAGTTTGGCTTATAGTGCATTTCAGTGTTATCAATGCCCATTTGAGATTTCGAGTCTGTGAATAGCTCCGTATGGTGATTCTGGAGCTGGGAGCACGATCGGAAGTGAATTCGGAGGTCCGTAGGTCATTTTGGAGTCATTTGGCTAAAGACAGAAATTTGAAGGTTTTTGAGAAGTTGACCAGAAGTGGACTTTTTGATATAGGGATCGGGATCCGATTACTAAAGTTGGAGTAGGTCCGTAATGTCGAATATGACTTGTGTGCAAAATTTGAAGTCAATCTGACGTGATTTGAAAGGGAACCGCATAAGCGGTTGGAGGTGAAGGGAGCTGGGACCGCATATGCGGTCATATTTCCGCATATGCGGTCATATTTGCGCAGAAGCGGGACAACACCTGCGGAAGGAGGAGCGTAGAAGCGAATTTTGGTCAGGGGCTCGTGGACTGCAAACGCGGTCAAGGTTCCGCAGAAGCGGGACCGCACCTGCGAAAGGAGATGCGCAGATGCGAAAAAGGGAGTCCTGGAAAGGACCGCAGATACGGTACTTCGGCCGCACCTACGGAACCGCAAAAGCGGTAGAGGAGTCGCAGGTGCGGAAACAGCTGGAGGCAGAGAAATATTTTAAATTCAGGAATTTGCCATTCTTATCCCATTTTTCACTTGGCATGGGCTATTTTGGGGAGCTTGAGGAGGGGATTTTTGTCATCAACATCAAGGTAAGTCATACCCCAACTATTTTGGGTTAAATACATCAACTATGTATGGATTTGAGCATGAAATTTGTAGAAAACTTGGGGTTTGGGGGAAAACCTAGAAAATTAGTATTCTTGGAAATTGACCACGATTTTTTGAAATGAAATTAAGAGGAAATCATATATTTGAGTTCGTGAGTTCATGAGTAAACTTTATATTTGAGAAATTTCAGAATCCGGGCACGTGGGCCCGAGGGCATTTTTATCAATCTTTCGATTGAGGTTAGGAATTGTTATAAATTAGATTATAATGAATAATTGAGCATATATTAATGGATTTGCATAATCATTGGCTAGTTTTGGAGCGTGGTGCATCAATTAGAGTCTTCAGAAGGGCGTGGAAAGTCGGTTATGGATCTTAGAAGCAAGGTGAGTCTTTTTTCTAACCCCGTAAGAGAGAATTGTCCCCATAGGCAAAATAATTGGTTATGTGCTCCTATTTATGGGGGCTACGTATGCACGAGGTGACGAGAGTCCGTGCGTAGATACTATTATGCTATTTTCCGGGTAGTTTAGACCCAAAGCATGCTATATTTGGAATATGTGTAACCTTATTGACAACTTGAATTACTTAAATCACATTGAATTAGTAAATGTATTTCTAAAAGGTTTAAACTTCATTTTCTTAAAATTTGTTAAAAGAGAATTGGCTTTTATTTGGATAAATGTTCCCCGATAAATTCCTAATTGGCTATTTGAGCATGTATTTTGATGTGTACCTGCGTTGCACGTATGATTCGCGAGCAGGGTATTTGTTTATTTTATGTTGACCACGTCGCAGGATAGTTCGCGAGCGGGGTAATAAATGCATCTATGGTTCGAGCCATTCGACCCTCGGCAGTGCACAGTTTACATTTCTGTTGGAGCGGGCCGTCGACCTCGGCATGATTTGCGCGTGATATATATTGTTGCTTGAGAACTTTAAATGTTGATATTACCTTTCATGTCTTGATATAAATTGATAAGATAATAAAAAGTAAATCTTGAAAATCCTTTATTATTTGTTAAAGGTGTTTACCTGTTTTCCGGCTTTGTGAGTTGGAACTGCTATATAAATCCATGATTTCCTCACATTTTTAGTATATTATTATCTTACCTCTAGTAAGTGTTGAAGTCGACCTCTCGTCTCTACTTCTTCAAGATTAGACGGGATACTTGCTGAGTACATGTTGTTTTCGTACTCATACTACACTTCTGTGCATTTTTGTTGCACAGGCATATGCTCCTCTAGTGGCTTAGTGGCATCGCGGCATGGTTGACATGAAGACTAGGTGAGCTTTATTTCCTCGAGGCGACCCGCAGCTAGTATAGTCTCTCTCAGGATTCTATTTATTTCCTATCCAATTGTATTCCGGAGAGCTGTTGCCTTTAATTCATTCATACTCAATATTACGCGACGCCAACCGTTTGTTATAAATCAAAAATTGAAGAACCATAATGATACCACATATGTAATACGGGATATTTCTCTCGGTATAGACGATCCGATTATTATCGTCGTTTGGTAGAAGGATATTTTATTGTTTCCGCCCTGTAGCGGTACTTCTGAGAGCTCTGAGGCTAGGCACAGGTTGCATGATGCTCTTGAACGATTATTCCGCAGTAGTGATATGATGGTAGGATGTTTTGCCTACGTGTCGCGGCAGTGAATGACTTGAAGAGAGGTTTACTCAGTGCATAATCAAGAGATTCAGTATTTTATTCCCGGCAGGGGAAAGGCAATCAGACTAATGATGGTCAGATGTGGGCTAGTGGAGGTAAGGAGACTTGTTATTTGCAAGAATGGTGGAGCTTTCTTCTATGATGGAGTGTCGTTGTCCTAATTGAATGTACTAAGTTTGTCGGTGTTATGATCTTCAACAATTCGCATTTGGGGCAAGATGTTGTGAAATAGTATGGGAGATACAACTGTTAGACATCACGAGGTAGGGTGATTATGGTTTGAATCGACATTTCTAATATTGGCAACTCGAGAAAGATGATCTTCGGAAGGTTGAAGTTAGTAGCGATTTGTGGAATCAAGTGCGGCGAAGATAGATTTTATTTAAGACAACAATTGAGCAGCAAAGTGTGAGAAAGGACATGTGGGAAGTGTTAGGCGGTGTTTAAAACTTTTAGAGGGCTAGGTATAAGAAGAGCAGGTCGAGTAGTTGATTAAAGAAGTGGGTTTCCCAAAGTGGGAGAGTGGCGGAGCTGCATAGGGGCTTGGTGGTAGGATGACTACGCGCCTCAAGGAGAATTTGGAGTGATTTGGGATTTTAGTGGTTGGCAATTGAAGCCTACGGGTTTAATTGGAAGTATGGGCTGTATGCAGCAAAGAGATCGGTAGTGCGAATGTGGTTGATGGTTCAGAGTATGAAAATGGGGTTTTACAGAAAGAATCCGAGATTAGGTGGTTGATTGTGCAAGGTTATGTCAATAAGAGATAAGGAATCCCGGTGAGTTCCAAAGTTGTGTAATAGTGGCTTCAAGCTAAATGGGAGAATCCCACCGCCTATGATTGGGTTTCATGGTTAACCATTTGCGAGGTTTTCTGGTTGTTAGCATATTTCTGGGTTATTTTGGCTACGGGAAAAGAACACAAGTGGTGATTTGAGCAAAGGAATTGTTGAAGGGTGCTATGGTTGGCCTTATTGGCTCATGTTCAGACTTGGGGAAGGATTCAAGACTTATGCCTTGTATGGATGCAGGTTTCAAAGGAAATGATTTCCGTCGGGTGCCTCGTCGAGAGGGTATTCATGTATTATAAGATTTATGGAGTTGATTATATTCGGTATCAAGTCAGAGCGGGTGGCTTTCAGCAATGGTCTTAATAGATTAAAAAAGAGGTAAAGTATGGTGCCTAATGATTTCGAGCCTATAAGTACAGTTAAGAATCAAGCTTTTGCAGCAGCTTATGAGTGAAGGCCTAGAATGTTCTATGATGTTTTGACTTGCAGTGTAGCTCTTGAGAGAAAGATGAGAAAGGACCTCGAATTTGTATAATTATTAGCAGAATGGGCATATCAGTTGAGGGTGAGAATGTGCGCATAAGGAAGGCATGAAATGGTTCATGGGATTTCAGGAAGCATGATCTCACTGTTCCATGTCACTCGGGGTGAGTGCGGATGGAGTGTGTTATGTGTCGAAAGGAGTTATTGTTATTACTAAGGTAATCGGGGTAAATCGAAGGAAGATATATTGGTTAACCATAGTTGAGTTGGCATATTGGTGGTAGAGGTCAGTTCCTTCAACGTGATCAAGTTATGCATGTGATTTGTGGCGGTACGTGTGAGGCTTTTCGATCGCCATAATTAATGTTGTTCAGAAGCATTCTTATGTTATGGCCTGTTATGTGTAGGCGGATCCCGGAAGAGCTAGGGTGGCTTAGACCACTACTTGGAGATTCGCATATTCTTCGGTTATGAGAATGTACCTGTGTGTTGCTATGGTTCTCCTGAAGTGAGTCCAGTGAAAAACATTATGTGATGAAGTGTTAACCTATTAGTGGTTCCGGAGTTATGATGAAAAATCATGTCCTATCGTATATCGGCACGTTAGGTGCAGTGAGTCATATAGAATTTAAATTAAGGATCAAGGTTGTAGTTCGGTGTTGGTAAGGATGTCACGAGCTCGGTTGAGCATGAAAAGAGTTTTGATGTTTAAAGCAAGTTGGTATTGTCTGCAGCGTCGCCTGAGATCGGTGTTCTGTGAGAAAGGCTTTGCATCCTGGTTAAGGATTCTTGATCGTTTTTCAGCATTATTGCGGCAAGTGGTTTGGATGTATGGACCGGTTATGTGTTTCGAAGGGTTGTGGGAGCGTGTCCCATAGGAAGATTGTATAAGTGTTCATGTAGTCACTCGATTGATTTAAGATTTAAACCAAGTATGAGGATTGTGGTAGTATCATTAATTTGTTTATGCCAGGAGGGCACTCTGTTTATTGGGTTATAGACGGTAGAGGTTCGCTCTGGGTATGAGGGTTGTTCTTATGTGTTATGAGAAAAAGGGGAGTTGTTATGGACCTTTGAAAGGTTATTAGCCTAGTTGGTGCAATTAGAAATCGGCTTGAGATCAATGGATTGATTTAAATGTGAACATGGGCTTATATCAGGCCAGATGTGTTCATCTTAGTAATACGCTCCCCATGGAAGGGAGTCGGGGTGTTATTTCATTGTCAGCTATTTCATGTAATGATGTATTGCGTCGTGCGAGTTGTGAGACGGCTCGGTGAATTTCTTATGTGTTAAGGTTCCGCATAGAGATGAGGTTATATGAGTAGGATGACTCTTTAGATTCAGATCATATATTGCACTTCAGTTGTGCTCGAGTTTGTGGATTATAGCATTATATGTCTCCCCAGGGAATGTTATTATACACTTAGTGTGTTTATGACTGATATTCAGTATTTTGTGGTAATGAGCAATCTAGCTCGGTGCGTATCTCCTTGTGCGAGTTTTATGGATGGATTGGGTGGCACGCCGCCATGGTTATGATTGCTCGGATCGGGTTGTGCGCCGCAACAGTATGATGTTCAGTACAGTTCCCCATATCTCTTTATTGTGTTCTGTTTCCTATTTTTTGAAGAAAGCTCATATTAGTTGTATGCCCGCGTCGCATGTATAATTCGTGAGCGGGGTGTTTGTTTGATTAAGTCAACCGTGTCACATGGATGATTCGCGAGCGGTGTAGTTGAATTTCCTTCTCAAAGTTTGCTTTCCTTTATATAGCGTTCGATATGGTAATCTATTGGCACATTGTAGCATCAAATGAGACTTTTGATTATGTTCGAGGTGGCTTATTGCTTGAACAGTTTGTACTGGGTGAGACGAGGTCATTGGATTTAGGTTCAGTGCAATCTGACTATATGGAGCACATTAAGGAGCAAAGATCATTATTTGGTTCAGAATGAGGTAATGTTTTTTGTCAGAAGTATAGAATCAATGATTAGTTGACTCGACAGTTGATTATGAATTTCTGCACATCTCTTCCATTGTGGCGACATTGTAAGAGTTAGAGTAAGATTTGTGTATGTCACGGGGTGCAATGGGAGCATCAGATTCGTGGAATTTTGACTAAGCTGATCAGAAAATGTTATTGTGGTCCGATGAGTAAAGTGATGCTAGGTGTGAATGCAGCAAAGCTGTGCAACCATGTTTGGGTACAACGTGTAGTGATTGATATGGTGATCGCGTGCTAGAAACAGGTCGGGCATAGAATTCCGGATGTTGAAATTGGGCTCTAAGGCTTATTTGCTTGAATAAAAGGGAGTACTTCAGAATTGATCGAGATGATGTGCTCAACTGAGTTGTGGTAGCATGGGAAGGTTCATGAGAAGTTAAACAGTGATTTCAAACTACTTCAGTGTATTTCTCAGCACATTCGAGGACGAACGTATGTTTAAGTGGGAGAGAATATAACGACCCGACCGCTCGTTTTGAGCTCTAGTGCATTGTTCAGCAGTCTGAGGCCATGAACAACTTCATTTTAGGTATTATGACTTGTACGCATGGTCAGAATTAAGTTTTGGGAAGTTCAGAGTTGATTTGGAAAGAGAATTCTCATTTTGGAAGCTTAAAGTTTAAAGAATTAACTAGGATTGGAATTTTGAGTAAATGACCTTGGAATCGGGATCTGAAAGTTCCAGTAGGTTCGTACGATAATTTCGGACTTGAGCGTATGCCTGGATCGGGTTTTGGATGAATTGGGAGCGTTTTGGCAGCTATTGTGGAAAGTGGCATTTTGAAAGAAATTTCATAAGTTTGGTTTATAGTGCGTTTCAATGTTATCGATGCCCATTTGGGATTCCGAGTATGTGAATAGCCCCGTATGGCGATTCTGGAGTTGAGAGCGCAATCGGAAGTGAATTCGGAGGTCCGTAAGTCATTTTGGAGCCATTTGGCAAAGACAGAAATTTGAAAGTTTTTAAGAAGTTTGACCGGAAGTGGACTTTTTAATATCGGGGTCGGAATACGATTCCGAAAGATGGAGTAGGTCTGTAATGTCGAATATAACTTGTGTGCAAAATTTGAAGTCAATCGGACGTGATTTGATAGGTTTAAACATCAGAAGTAGAAGTTTGAAATTCTAAAGTTCATAAAGTTCAAATTGGAGGTCGATTCGTGGTTTTAACATTGTTTGATATGATTTGAGGCCTCGAGCAAGTCCGTAATATGTTTTGGGACTGGTTGGGGTCCTGGGGGGCTCGGGTGAATTTCGGGTGGCTAACGGATCGAAACTTGGAATTTTGAGATAGCTGGTTGCTGGTATAACCGCTTTTGCTGTGGGTTAACCGCAGAAGCGATACGGAAAAAGCGGGAAAGGGAACCGCAGAAGCGGTTGGAGGTGAAGAGAGCTGGGATCGTAGATGCGGTCATATTTCCGCAGAAGCGGGACCGCACCTGCGAAAGGAGGAACGCAGAAGCGAATTTTGGTCAGGGGCTCGTGGACAGCAGATGCGGTCAAGGTTCCGTAGAAGCGGGACCGCACCTGCGGAAGGAGATGCGCAGTAGAGAAAAAGGGAGGCCTGGGAAGGACCGCAGATACAGTACTTGGGTCTCACCTACAGAACTGCAGAAGCGGTAGAGGACTCGCAGGTGCGGAAACAACTGGACGCGGAGAAATGTTTTAAATTCGGGAATTTGCCATTCTTCTCCCATTTTTCACTTGGCATGGGCGATTTTGGGAAGCTGCAAGAGGGGATTTTCGTCATCAACGTCAAGGTAAGTCATCCCCCAACTATTTTGAGTTAAATACATCAACTATGTATGGATTTGAGCATGAAATTTGTAGAAAACTTGGGGTTTGAGCGAAAACCTAGAAAATTAGTATTCTTGGAAATAGACCATGATTTTGGGAATGAAATTAAGAGGAAATCATATATTTGAGTTCGTGAGTTCATGGGTGAACTTTATCGTCGAGAAATTTTGAATCCGAGCACGTGGGCCCGAGGGTATTTTTGTCAATCTTTCGATCGGTGTTAGGAATTGCTATAATTTAGATTGTAATGAATAATTGAGCATATATTAATGGATTTGAGTAATCATTGGCTAGTTTTAGAGCGTGGTGTATCAATTAGAGTCTTCAGAAGGGCGTGGAATGTCAGTTATGGATCTTCGGAGCGAGGTGAGTCTCCTTTCTAACCTTGTAAGAGGAAATTGTCCCCATAGGCCAAATAATTGGTTATGTGCTCCTATTTGTGGGGGCTACATATGCACGAGGTGACGAGAGTCCGTGCGTAGCTACTATTATGCTATTGTCCGAATAGTTTAGGACCCAAAGCATGCTATATTTGGAATATCTGTAACCTTATTGACATCTTGAATTGCTTAAATCACATTGAATTAGTAAATGAATTTGTAAAAGGATTAAACTTCATTTTCTTAAAATTTGTTAAAAGAGAATTGGCTTTTATTTGGATAAATATTTCCCGATAAATTTCTAATTGGCTATTTGAGCATGTATTTCGATGTGTACCTGCGTCGCACATATGATTCGCGAGCAAGGTATTTGTTTATTTTATGTTGACCGCATCGCAGGATAGTTTGCGAGTGGGTTAATATATGCATATATGGTTTTAGCCGTTCGACCCTCAGAAGTGCACAATTTACATTTTTGTTGGAGCGGGCCGTCGACCTCGACATGATTTGCGCATGATATATATTGTTGCCTGAGAACTTTAAATGTTGATATTGCCTTTCATGGATTGATATAAATTGATAAGATAATGAAAAGTAAATCTTGAACATCCTTTATTATTTGTTAAAGGTGTTTACCTATTTTCCGGCTTTGTGAGTTAGAACTGCTATATAAATCCATGATTTCCTTACATTTTTAGTATATTATTATCTGACCTCTAGTAAGTGTTAAAGTCAACCTCTCATCTCTACTTATCGAGATTAGACGGGATACTTGCTGAGTACACGTTGTTTTCGTACTCATACTACACTTCTATGCATTTTTGTTGCACAGGCATATGCACCTCTAGTGGCTTAGTGGCATCGCGGCATGATTGACACGGAGACTAGGTAAGTTGTATTTCCTCGAGGCAACCCGCAGCTAGTATAGTCTCTCTCAGGATTCTATTTATTTTCTGTCCAATTGTATTCCAGACAGCCGTTGTACTTTATTCGGTTTTTTCTTAGGAAAATTGCTCGTGCACTTGTGACACCGGGTTCATTATTTAATGTTTAAGAAAAATAATTTCCGCAAATACTAAAATTAAAATTTAATTATGCATTCTTGGTTGCTCTGATGGTAAGCAACCCACACTTCCAACCGAGAGGTTGTGAGTTCGAGTCTCTCCAAGAGCAAGGTGGAAAGTTTTTGGAGGGAAGGATGTCGGGGGTTTATTTTGGAAACAGCCTCTCTACCCCGGGGTAGGGGTAAAGTCTGCGTACACACTACCTTCCCCAGACCCTATTAAGTGGGATTATACTGGGTTGTTGTTGTTGTTGTTGTTGGTTGGCTTGCCTGACAGCGGTGTTCGGCGCCACCGCGACCCTTAGTGAATTTTGGGTCGTGACATCCTCTATCTCAAATTATCTATTGTGGTTTCTAAAATTAGTTATCTTAAATTATTTTTTATTATAGAAATTCAACAGTAAATTAATTCCTTTTAATTTTTTCCTATTCTGTTCTTAATATTAATTGTTATTGAAGAATACAAATACCTTAATTATGAGTAAGTATTAAAAGAGAAATTATATCTTAAGATATAAATAAGGATTAAATAGTCAAAAACTTTTCTTATTTAATATTTTCTTTAAAAGCGTGTAAAAGAGAAACATCACATGTACTTTGAGATGAAGCGAGTATATGGTAACCATTATTTCCCTTTGATGAGGAGCGACTATCAACCATTTATTAATTGCTATAAAATTGATTTAATGAAGATGAAGCTTATTCAACATTTGGTTGGTTCACATTTGTGTAGCTTGATCTTGGTTTAAGTTCCACACAAAAACTGTAATGAGAGAAAAGCTAAGAAATGTCGCTCGAAATAAATAATGTCTGTTATAAAACAATAAAAGAAGAAGAGTATTGCAGAGCAAAGTAGAGAGAGAGAGAATTCTTATTGATATGAGATGAATTACAATGGAATAGAACCCTTTATTTATAGGGAGAGAGTGACTCAGCCATCAAGTAATAAACCGTAGAACCTCTCCAAATATAGACATTCACCTTAAATATAATCCTATTTATAATACTCCCCCTTGAATGTCTATTCAACGGATAATGTGTCTCGTTAAAACCTTAACTAAAATAAAACCCAATGGAAAAAAATTCTAGAAAACGAAAAAGAGTACACATATCTAATAATACGCCTTTTGGTTGCCTCGTTAAAAATCTTGCAAGGAAAACTCAGTGGGACAAAACCTTGTAAGGGAAAAAGAGTACAACGCGCATTAACTCTCCCTGATGAAAGCATCAATTCTCATCTTTGAGCCTTCGCATTCCAATCTTGTGCACCTTCTTCAAAAGATCTTTGGTAGAGCAAATCAGCCATATTAACTTGAATGAATATATTGCACATTGAAATGATCATTCTTGATAGATATATAATGTCTTCATAAAATGCCGTGGAATGGCCTTTTCAATATCTCCATAGAGATTCTCGATATCGTATTATCATGATTATAGTTATAGCAAGATACATATACGCACAAATTGCATTGAGGATGTGATACTTCAAGATCAAGAATTGTATATGCTTCAAACAACTTAAATCCTTCATGGATTGTCATATAAGTTAAGTCATATAAGCCATATAATAGATTTTAGATACATATCAAGTTTTCATGTCATGCTAGACATATAAGATATTGAAAACTAACCGCACATATCATTGACTTTATACTTTTAAGTATTAGAACTACATGTTCAAAATTGCATGTCTTTCATATGAAACCAATTCTACTTGAATTATTTCTCTGGACTTAAGATCCTCACATATATTTACCGCTACAATCAATGTCGTCAACAAACATTTTATATCGGTTCCAACCTCCTTGTTTTCATATGGACATAACAGAGAGATCTCTTCATTCATATATTTAGGTACCTGAATCTCTCATGAGATTTTATGAAATGTTATATCATGTGATCTTCTAGATCACTTGCCTCCTTTATTATGATCATTTTGATCATTTGCTCATCTTCTTTATTAAGAAGTTTATTTGAAACCGATTGTCTATACGCTTTAAACGTACTATAGACTTTGTCCTTTTAGGATTTAGTATGAGCATTTGCAAGGAGAATATAGTTACTTTCTTTGGGGCATGCTTTGCAATATATTGCAAATGAATTATCCTTTTATGAACTTCAAGTTCATATTATTTTATTCGAGGATCTAGATGTACAAATGATAATTCATTCCACGTAACTTTTTTCTCAACTATTTATCATGTCTCCCCCTCATGTTAGAAAAACTAACTTGTTTCCTCAACTTTGAGAACTCATCTTTGTGTGTTATGATGTTAATCAAAATATACACCGCGTATAAATAATAATAAGATAGAATTATTTGGTTCTTGACCCTGAACCACTTGTGAGGGGAGAAAATAATATACTTTCGTATATAACGTATATCAAACTGATATATATAACTTTGTTCTCATAAGCAATAGTTTAGCTATTAAGTGGAGGCATTCAAAAAATTATTTTGCTAAACCATCTGTGATGTAAACCAACTTATCAAGAAGAACTATCTTGAATAGAAAATCTGGAAATTATGCTCTATATTAAATTATTGAGCAAGTTACCTCGCAAATACCATGTTGCGGGTCAATAATAATTGCACATGTAACCATCTCATAGATGCATCTTATGTGGTACACATGGCAGGTGAATGAGCCCATATTCACCTTTGATATTTCCAGCATTCGTGGGATTCAATCCCAGTTTTAATTGGTCTATTAATTAATGAAAACAAGCAATGTACGAGAATTCGTAAAGAACTTTCTAGTTCTGTAATATTTACCCATGTGAATTCTCTTTTGTTTTTGCATATCATACTTGAATTAACATGGCTAAACCAATTATGTCAACTTGATAAATTATCAATATTGATAAACTTCATATTTACACCATGATGTGTGTAATTATGAATAAACACCAAGTTTATTATGATATGAGTTTTTGTATCAATAAATATCTACGTCATTGTAGTTTTTTTTATGTAGTACAAATTAGAGAATAAAGCGGGTAACTTTTCACATACATATTACCTCGCTACAAGTTATAGTAATAGAAGATATTAAATTTTTCCTTTATTTATAGTCTCAATATAATCAACCGCTTTCGCGTATACTTTGGAAACTTTGAGACTTACTACAACACACTACCTTATTGGTAATTAATTGTGTTTCTCCGGAATAATATAACTGGCTCTTGCAGAGTTCTCAATTAATTTTGTAGTACCACAATATCAACACCCATATGGTGAATATCTCTTTTAAAGAGAAAGTTATACCATTATGGTTATGGTCAAAATTATATGCAAGATCTGTTTCTTGCATTACCGTTGTCTTTTAATAATCACAATGCCAAAATATTTTGGCGTACAATAGGTACGTGACCAATGACCATTCATGCCGTAATAATGATATTATTTTCTTATATCATCTCAAACCTCCTTTTAGAGGTGAGTGCGGTATATTCACTATCACTATCACGTTCATATTCTTTGAAGAATGAATATGTATTCATAAATCAGATGTTGTCACATTCACATCATGAATGTACCATAATCATATATATGTGCTTTACAAAATCTCATGTCAAATCGATGACAAATATTTTTCACAGAGTGAAAGATTATTTTGAGAACCCTTATTGTTCTCATTACCACAAATGATGACGATTATAATTTTGTCTATTGCCACGTCCATATCCAATGATATATTCATAGTAATAATTTTGTCTTCTTTCAGACTTATCACATACTACTATCACATTCTCTTATGGGAATGAGAATGAAGCAAATTCAATGGGACGCGTTTTCAATTCTTTGCCTACAATCATACAAGAGTTTGATCATGGCGAGGCATAGAAATTTTACCACTTCAGGTGGTTATAATTTCTTACAAACTCCATTAGAGTTATAATCAAACTTTGTTGTCTTTGCTTGTATTTAAAATCAAAGTATAGAATAAAAGAGAAAAATACGATAAAATACTTACCTTAAATTCAGAATTTAATCATGAAGGAAATCCATAGAACAATTGACAATGATTATGCTCAATCCCAAAGCTTCTACTCAATTGGTTAGAGTCTCGTGCTGATAACGTGTTATAAAACAATAAAAGAAGAAGAAGAGTATTGCAGAGCAAAGTAGAGAGAGAGGGAATTCTTATTGATATGAGATGAATTACAATGGAATAGAACCCTTTTATTTATAGGGAGAGGGTGAGTTAGCCACCAAGTAATAAACCCTAGAATCTCTCTAAATATAAACATTCACCTTAAATAGAATCATATTTATAACAATGCCACTATTTTTATCATTAGGAAGTCTATATTAGTAGGGCCGGATGTAACCTAGGAGTAGGGGTGTTCATGATTCGGTTTGGATCGGTTTTTTTCTAAAAAGAAACTAAATCAAGTAAGTAGGTTTTTCAAATATTAGAACCAAATCAAACCAATTAAGTCGGGTTTTTATCGATTCGGTTTATGTTGGATTTTGTCGGTTTATGTCGGATTTTGTCGGTTTATGGTAATGCAAACTATTAGCATTACCATAAAAAAATTAAAACTTTATATAAAAATATACACATACATATATGTGTAATAATAAATTTGAAATAGCTACTCCTATAGTCGGTTTGCTTCGGGTTTTTTTCGCTTTTTTCCTCATTAAAAGCAAAACCAAACCAAATTTGATCGGGTTTTAAAATTCCAAACCAAAACCAAACCAAACCAAAAAGTATCCTTTTTTTGATCGGTTCGATTTGGTTCGGTTTTTCGGATTTTTATGAACACCCCTACCTAGGAGTATCGGTTTCATATGAATTCAGTATTTTAAATACGAACATAAATTTACGTATAAAAAAATTGCTACAAGTACAATAAATACTGAGTATGTATTCATAACTTTAAGAATATGATAGATTTAACGTTAAATACCTTAAAGATTGAATCTATTTAGTCTGAATCATGGATCCGTCAAATCTTAGAAATCTTAGTCAAGTTTTAAAGATGGAAGTACTTTTTTAGAGATCTTAGAAATCCAGAACTACGCAGAAAATAATTTAACTTATAAAAAAAGGCCAACCCGGTGGATTAACTTCCCGTTATGCGCAGGTCCAGGGAAAGGTCGGATCACAAGTATCTCTCGTACGCAAGCTTGTACCATAAATCCATGACTACGTATTGCAAAGCATACATGTAATTGGCTAATTTTTTACTGTCAACGTATATTAGTTACGTTAAATGGCTCTGAAAATCAAACCAAATGTGAGATAAGCTTCCAAATATTAAGGGGTCGTTTGGTTAACCGGATGAGATAGACAAGAATATCCCGTGAAATTAGTACCTATAACTAAGCTAGCGTTTGGACATAGATTTAGTTAAAACTTGAAAAAATAATTTTTGAAATAGTTTTGAAAAATAATTTTTAGAATTTAAAATTATGTTTGGATATACATTTTATTTGAAAAAAATTTGAAGTTTTGTGAGTGGGAGAACAAGTTTCACCCAAAATCTACCATAAACTAGATTTTTGGAACTTGAAAAATAATTTCAATTTTTTTTTCAAAAATAGATCATTAATTTATGAACAAACAATGTTTTCAAAAAAGATTTGAAAAAACGTTGCCAAAATATATGACCAAACGAAATGTGAGATAAGATAATCTCTTATTTTATCTCGGGATTGTAATCTCTAATCCCACCAGCCAAACGACCTCTAAGAGTAGAATTGCATCTCTTTATGAATGCAAGGTCAACTAACAACAACAACAACCAAGGTAGAGAGGTTGTTTCCAAATAGACCCTCCCCTACCCTGGGGCAGAGAGGTTGTTTTCAAATAGACCTCCGGCATCCTTCCCTCCAAGAATTTCTCACCTTGTTGTTGGGGAGACTCGAACTCACAACCTCTTAGTTGGAAGTGGGGGTTGTTTACCATCAGAGCAACCCCTCTTGCAAGGTCAACTAATTACCTCAATTAAAACAAATACACAAAGTCAGAACGTATGGCATGATTCTTGAGTAGAATATGCAGCACTGATTATGAAACTCAGTTTAGTTAAAACAATGTAATATTATTGTTGTTGTTGATACACTCAAAATAAAATAAGCCAATCTTAATTATACAATATATGAAATAGTAATATTTTAGTAGTACAAGATACCAAGAATGATATGCTAGTAATAGCATCTCTGAAAGAGTCTATCTAACCACTCAACAACCCTTACCACTAAACTGAAAGGGTGGTTTTCCGCCCGATATCCGTAATCCGCTTTGAAAAATTCTATTTTGGAATAAAGCGCTTCCTATTAAAGGCAATTCAATTTTTAGGACTCGAATATGTTACCTCTTATTATAAGGTGAGATTTAACCAGCTAGCGTAATAACCCAATCGATAAAAAAATCTATCAAGACCTAAAACAAAGAATACTATATCCCAGGGAGTCTTTTTGTTTTGCATATCTCGAGTTTAGAATTCTCCTCATACTTTTTCCGTCATGATTTTCTCTTCGAGAATACTCGCCTCGTTGATTCTTCCCCTCGTTCTTTTTATTTTGGACATTGAGATGTTTATGCAAAACATTCTTTTCTACCTTATGTAGGCGATATAAGCTACGGAGATGTACACTTAAGACCGAAGGGTCTTAAAATCCTCAAGAAAGTGTAAGCACCTGTATACAATTTCGATTTTGAAGAATTGATGAGTACTTACCGCTACATATTGTTTATGTTATCTTATTTGGTCCTCAATTTCCACCACAATTATTTGGTCCTCAAATTGTCAAAGTTTGTTACCTTTTAATTGGCCTTATCAATTTGAGTTTAGCATTTAAGTTGATAAGAAACAATACCTCGTTTACCTTTTGAATGGGACATTGAATCTCCTTAATCATACATGATACATCACCAACCAAAAATGATTTGGATCAGTTCATGAATCGGATTGGTTCGGATTTAATCTAGACTGTAACAGAACCAATCAATCCTTTGCTCAGGATGAGAGGGACAAAATCATTATTCTATCTTCACATAATGATGTGAGTACTTTTCTGTACAATTTAGGCTTCTGCGAAGAAGAATTTTAGTACAAAGTTTACTAGAAGAAAAAAAGAGAGGAAAAATTAGTCGCTCCCGAAAATAATAGCTAGCAATATTTTTTTTTTTGTATATTAATGTATTATATACATATTTTTTACATAATTAGTTATACGATACGCGCATTACGCGTGTATCCTATCTCAATAAATATATATTTTAAAAAAATCACATAAATACTATGTTAACTAATTACGTTTGAGTTATAAAATAAGTTTAAGAAAAAAGTGCGAGTTACTGAAAATGATAATTATTGAATATAGTTAGCAACTTAATAAATGAAGAAACTGTGATAATAGAAGTTCTCAATCATCTTAGTCAATATTTTCAACTTAAGATTTATTCATTACTATAATTTCACAAGTTGTCGTATTTCTTTTTATTTTCATCAAGAGCACATAAATTCTCGAAGATTTTAGAGTTCTTTTTTAATTTTTTTTTTGAGAAATATATGTTCTTAAGTTCATTCTAGAAAACATACAAAGGATCATCTACCTGGCAAAAGATCTTGTGAATTATTCTATTTCTTTGATATATAAGAATTTTCTAAAAATTATAAAACAACTAAATTGAGATTTTGGCCAAACAGGCTCATGTTCATTCAAGGTTCACAATTAAGAATACCAAAATAAAAATGTAATTGTTGAAAACGTGAATATAAAATTTAATTATTAATATAAATATGTGAATGCAAAATTTAACTACTAACTTAACTTTTACCCCACTTTTTTTTTCTTTTCAGGCTAAATTGTTGGACGTATATAAATGCGTGAATGTAAAATTCAACTACTATAAAAAAAAAAATTGCTCAAAGAAGAATCTGAATGTCCTTAATTTATAGTTTGAACAAGGCAAAGTTTTGATGATGAAAACGTAGAATTGAAAGTTTTGATGATGAAAACGTAGAATTGCAGCTCTTTTATAAAAGATTTTGGTATATAATTTGAAACATGAAAGGATTCATACAAAATAAAATTATGTATAATTTAATGATTTATTAGAAAATAAAGACTCCTAAACCAAAAAGAAAATCAAATTGTACGTTTTTAACTAATATTTTTTTAAGAATTAATCTGTCAAAAAATTTTAACTAAAAAATTTCGTATGATTTTTTCCTTTGAAAGTGAATAAAGTTTTCCTAAATTAGTTGAAAGACGAAACTTTTAGTTTGAGTTGAATAACAAAAACTTTCCAAGTTTTAGTTGAAAGTGTTTGAAATTTTAAATCTAAAAGAAACTGAAAAATAAAAGTTTTAAGTATTAGATTAATAATTAAATGATTATTCCTAAATAGTAGGAAATTAATCAAATGATTATTCGTAAATATAGAAAAATAATCAAATGACTATTTTGTGCAGTGTGAACTCTATTTTAGAGGGGTAAAAAAGGCGAATAACATTTCATTAAGGACCTTTGTGCTTTTAATATAATATAGATATAGATATAGATGAGTGTATATTTTTATATATTTAACTAGCAAGTATAATTATTTTTGACCGATCAATCAAATATGTAACTTGCCCGGAAAAAAGGGTGCAATGGGTCTGTACTTTTCTACTGTGCTGTTGACTTATCTTCTCTGTCGGGCATTTAGGCTTAGACCATCACTTTCTTTTCCCTAATACTTTTTCTTGTTTTTTTTTCAAGATTCTAAACATTTTGTTGTGTAATCACGGACGGAGCTAGAGTGTCTGAGAGAAAGTTCACCCAAATCTAGTAGCTTTGATTTGAATCTTGTATTTGTGTATAAATTATTAATTTAGAATCCCGTAATTTAAGGCGACTAAAATCCCGAACACATAAGTTTAAAATCTTGGTTCCGACTATGTGTGTAACATTAGATAATGTGATTTTCCTCTCCTTTTAAATTGATATTTATTAATCAAGTGGAGGGATTACTTAGAAATTCAAGAGTAAGAGCAGTGAGTGGAAGGATTATTTGCAAATTAATTTTTCTTTTCTTTTTAAATTGCTGCTAAATGCAACAAAATCGCCGCTAAATGCAACAAACCGCCGCAAAAGCACCGCTAAATACAATAAAACTGCTGCCATTTTGTAAAATTTTCCTATTTTTAATTTTATTTTTAAAATTTAATTTACCAAGGCGCAACTAAATGCAACAAAAAAAGGCAACCCGATGCACAAGTATACTGCATTGACGCAGAATCTGGTAAAGGACCACAGCACAAAGAGGTTTGATGTAGGCAATCTACACTGATACAACAAAAACACCGCTAAATGCAGTATGCCCAATTGAGACATACTTGTATGTTCTTTACCTCAGTGATGATTAAGTAAAACTTTTAGGAGATTATTGCAACTGGAAATGCGAAGGAGAGCCCTAGCGTAACTGGTAAAGTTTCTGGCATGTGACCAGGAGGTCACGAGTTTGAGTCGTGAAAATAGCCTCTTGCAGAAATATAGGTTAAGGTTGTATACAATATATCATTGTGGTCCAGCCATTCCCCGGACTTAATGCATAACGAGAGCTTAGTGCACCGGAATGCCCTCCTAATACAGGGTAAAGCCGCATATAATAGACCCTTATGGTCCAGCACTTCTCCGAACCCCGCATATAACGGGAGTTTAGTACACCGGATACCCTTTTATTGCAATTGGAAATGCAGGATGGAACACAGGTCCAATTGAAATCTGTGACACTCCAAAAGTATAATAGAGAATAATAGAAATGCTGTATAATCTCTTAGGAAAAGTGTAGTAGTGTTCTACCTTGTTCAAGGTGAGTACCACCTTGCTAATGTAATAAGACCTAAGTACCATAAGCAAATACTAAGTAAAAGAAAAGAAAATTGTTTCTATCCAACATAAACAAATACCAAGTAAGTAATTTTGGAGAGATCAAGCTTTCTGTAAAAACGAATCCTTGTTGATGAGCTTCAAATTGAGGCCATAATTCAAATGGTCCTTCGGATGTATAAAATGCAGCCGATAAATTTTTACAATTTTTCAAATAGAGTAGTACTTCAACATCTGCAAACTAATATCTTGGTATGGCTTTGAAAAAACTAATGTCTCGTATAGTATACAATTCAGTCCAAGATTCATTGTCACCGTAGTCTTTCATAACCCGTACCTTAAAAGTGTCTCTCTCCTTATAATTAACATAATAACCCACAGAATAAGCGCAAAACATTCCTCCCAATACTGAAAAGCCAATTTTGTAGTACTTGTAGATTCGCTCTGCCAAAGGTATCTTTCCGTACACCTCATTTGAAATACTAAATGAAATCACATAATTACCATTGGTAACGATCCAATGAAATGCCCCATGTACAAATGCCAAAGAGTCCATACCAAAGAACACAATGCTAGTATAGCAAGGATATTCATCAATTTTTCGCCAGGAGCCACTTTTCAGTGCAAGAACTTGGGGACAATTAGGCCTATACATGCCAATCGTAAGAATCTTATAGTCATCGGTAGTCGAGTCATATCCTAATCCGTAAAAATTGGATCCCTCCAGTAAAATTTCTGGATTGGGAAGTACTATTGATTCTCTTGTGGAAGGATTTCATAGATAAAGTTTCTTAACTTCATAGCCAAACTGAACACGGATAAGAGACAAGCCATCGAAACAACATAAGAGGCGCACAATTCGTTGGTTGACAGTGTGAAGGGAAATCAAGTTTTTGTACATCAACTGACGATAAAGAAGAACAATAGAAGGACATCACATCCTCATTGGAGCATCTATGGGTAATAAGAAGTTTTTGGTAATTTTGGTTATTCTTGGCATGATTGAGATGCTTCATCTTCAAGTAAGGTTCAGAGATTAATATCTTCCAAACTTTTGATATACATTTGAATCGAAGAAGAGTCCGGTCCGCACAGATAACCTGCTGAGGATTTCCATAATTATTTCCATTAGAAAGTGAATTCCCTTGGCCTAAACAAGACAAGGCAAGTGCTTTAGTAGTTTAATATATACAACCACAACAACAAATCCCGTGTAATCCCACATGTGGGGTCTGGGGAGTTTAATGTATATGCAGTGGCGGAGTATGAATTTTCACCGGTATCAAAATATAAAAATATAGATACACCGAAAAGTTTAGGGGAGTCAACATTTAGTAAATATACATAAAACAGAAAAATTTACCTAACAATATAATGTAATTTTCAGGCAAAGGTTTGACACACCTTGGTTGAATGTGGCTCCACCACTGTATGTACGGAGACCTTATCCCAACCTTTTGAAGGTAGAGATGTTGTTTTCGATAGACCTTCGACGCAATAGTTCAATATATAATGTATACAAAAACCAAGAACAAATCTTATACTACAGGATATCTATACAAGATTTCTAAGGAGTTTTACGAATACAACAAAAACAATTAGTGTATACGCAGACCTTAAAGTTTTCTTATGAAGGTGGAGAGGTTGTTTCCGACAAACCCTCGTCTCAAGAACGGCGAAAGGAAGCAATAATCAATTAATAGCAGAAAAACTCAATTTTAACACCCTGAAATCATAAACTCACCTGATAATCCACGTCCATCAGCTTTGTATTACTTGACAGCTTCACAACTCTTCTCCCTGCAATTAATTAAAAATTGTGGTTAGGTCCATATAGACACAGTGGAGGAATTTTTTTTAATATGCCTAAGCCTTAACGGGCAAAGTTAGGAGATAATATGTATTTGGTGGAACAGTTAATGTGTGTAAACATACAACCCGGTGCACTAAGCTTCCGCTATGCACGGGTTCAGGGAATGGCAGGATCACAAGGATCTATCGTGCGCAGTCTTACCCGCATTTTTGCAAGAGACTGTTTCTACGGCTCGAACCCGTGACCTCCTGGTCACATGGACAACTTTACCAGCTACGCCAAAAGGCTTCCCTTCTAAACACCGCTAAAAGTGTTCAAGATTTAATATATATATATATATATATATATAAAATCTCTATGTACGTGATCAATTGACGGCCCTTCAATCTATGTGACTCGTTCTTTGTGTGTAAAAGCTAGACCGAATAACACCGTTATAAAATTAAAAAAAATACCTTTGCGAATTCGATTGGGAGGTACTGATTTCTTCTTCTGCTGCTGCTGCTGGCGGTTTGCGTTTTTTGCCATCTTTGAAAATTGAAACTTCGATTTGAATGCTGCTACGGTTTCTGTTGGATGGTAGTGATGAAAAAGGGGCTAGGCAATTTATGGGGATTGGGCTGCGTAAGGCTTTGATTTGGTAGAAATGACACAAGGTAGCCACTTTAAAGGGTGGCTATTTAGGAATTAGCCAGTGTATCCTAGATTTTTTATTTTCGGTTCAATCTTTTTACGATAAAAGTGTCTTGAAATTAAAATTTTTAGTTTAAAATTTCAGGACATAATAATTTCTTGTTAATCTCTAAATACTATCCCTGAGAGTGACTATGTGAGCACTTTTCTTTGATTTTGTAGGGCTTGACTCGGCACGTAGTTTAAGAAAAAAGAAAAGACTTTTGAAATTTGTGATCTTAAAAGTTTAAGGGATAAAAGCTTGTAGAGCCATGACATTTGTGTAGTTATAAAAGCTTCTCATCAAGGGTAAAATGAAGAGTTTAAAGTTGAATTATTTTCTAATTTAGAAATGTGACATTTATTTTGGAACATATTAAAAAGGGAAATACCTCATCTAATTTCAAAAGGAGGAAGTAATAAAAATGCAACTAAAAACAAAATAATAAATAAATAAATAAAATAAGATATTAGATTTTAAATTAATAATTTGTACACATTCAATGAATTTATTAAGATAAATATATAACTTGGACCACATCTATTGGGTTCGGTCAAATCGGTAGCTTCTACTCTCCCTTTGCCCTGAATAGACGTGAAAAAAAAAAAAAAAAACTTTAAAAACAACGTATTAAATGCCTTCCAAAGGACATATATGGTAATGAGACATTCTTTAATTTGTGTAAAAACAAATCACTTGTGGTTATTTTGTCACTCAATCAAAATACTTCATTATGGTTTAGCACGTTAATAGTTTAACAACAGATCGCATGTTCTACCAGCGACCTACCTGCTTAATAATTAAGAAAAATGAGTGAATAATTTGTTCATTCAAACTTGATTTGTATAAAATCATGATCTAATGAAGATGGAGTCTATGCACATTTAAGTTTCATACAAAAAGGGTAATGAGAGAAAACTAATAGATCTCATTTCCAACAAAATATCATTATCATTATCATTATCATTTGAAAGACTAACAATGTTTGGGAAAAAATTCACGCACTCGATGTTTATATCAAACAACATTGGTTAATATACATTGATTAATCTATCTAAGTGATAAAAGAAAATATAAAAAATACACTAGTTTAAATGAAATAATGTACTATAAATTTGATGTTATTGGCACGCACAAATAAAATAAGCCAATCTTAAATATACATAGAAAGGGCAGCCCGGTGCACCAAGCTCCTGCTATGCGCATGGGGTCTGAGAAGGGCTGGACCACAAGAGTCTATTCTACGCAGTTTTACCCTGCATTTCCGAAAGAGGTTGTTTCCATGGCTCGAACCTGTGACGTCCTGATCACATGGCAGCAACTTTATCTGTTACGCCAAGTCTCCCCTTCCAATCTTGAATATACATAATACAATAAAATAATTTATGATATTCTAGCAGTAGAAAATACTGCTAAATGCCACCAGCAGACCATTCACAATAGCACTGTTAGATATCATATAACAAGGATTACATCAGATGTGATAAGTATACATCAATATATACAAGTTGTAGTTTACTAACCTATTGGAGAAACCAAAAGGTTGATCATTAATACAATGACAATGTTTATTGTTGGTTATTTAAGAGTCAGACATGTACAGGTATAGATGAATTCATTGATACACAGCCTTTCAATCGTTCAATAATGGCGTTTCGGCTAACAAGTCTTGAATGGAGTGTCAATGGAAGCCCTTCCTTGACACATTCGTCGTATTTCTCTAATGCAGATACAATGTCTGTGAAGTCTGGCCTCTTTGACGGGTTCGCAGCCCAGCAGCGTTTTATGAGATGCGCGAGTGCTGGTTGACAACTCGCGGGCAAAGGTGGTCGTTCATTCTGCAAAATTGTGAAAGAAAGATATAAAACAGATGAAATTCCATCAAGTTTTATGGAAGTATCAAGAACATTGCATCAGAATAGAAATGAAAAACGGTTCAGACGTTCAGTAAGTCTCAGGCTTTTAACACATTTGTCCAGGGCTTCAGGCGATCAAAAATAATTACAGCCGCTGGTCAAATATACAAAAGATATACACTGATTACGTATAAAGTAATATGTAGTATATTGTACTTAATATACAAAAAATATACATTTGCGCGCTGGCTATTGTTTTGGGAGTAAATGTGTAGAGCCAAGTGTAATGTGTTGTAATAGCAGTCACTTCTAGGCTCTTCCCGGCCACTGGATCGCTCCAGTGCTTCGGGTACTACGGATCATATGTCATCCATTTCAGCAGAGCCATTTCATTAGCGAAGGCACCTAAACGCAATTCTTTGCCTTCGCTTCTAATGAGATTAAGGTATAGTCTGACCTCTCTATAACAGCACCCCATTATAACAATATTTACTATAAACGCTAAGTGTTTCTTGAACGATTTTTATGTTATGTTATAGTATATGTTCTCTATAACAGCACTTCACTATAGCAATCAAAAAATATCGGAACACGATATCGGTACTATGACCTCCTCCTTTTAGTTGAGAGCAGATCTTTTCTCCATAACATTTTGAAGATGAATTATTCTTGTTAATAAGCTCAAATTTCCAATGAAAAACAACAACAATAACAAACCTAGTAGCTTCCCGTAAGTGGGGTTATGGGAAGGGTAAGATGTATGCAAAAAGGCTGTTTCCGATATACCCTCGGCTAGAGAACGGCATAAAAAAGGTAATTGTAACAAGTAGGAATGACAGCAAGATAAAATAAGATCAAATCCAAGAATGCAGTTAAACTCTAGGTAGTAATAGCAATCTCTGAGTCGAGAGATATCATACTAACAGTAATGATGTAAGACAAAGAGAAACGCTCGACTACCTAATGGAAAACAAAAATATGTGCAGAAGACTAACCTTCTCAGCAACAGCAAAAGCGGCTTGCACAGGCGTCATTCCTTGAAACGGCAACAGAGCTGTTGTGAGTTCCCAAAGCACAATTCCAAAGCTATACACATCAACTTTGCGCGTATAAGGTTTTTCCTTAATCATCTCTGGCGCCATCCAACGATACGTTCCCATATTTCCTTTAGCTTCTCGACACTGTGTTTCAAGACATGATGTCCCAAAATCTGCAACCTTGACGCGCATTTCGTCATTCAGAAGTAAATTACTTGATTTAAGGTCTCTATGAATCACTCCTTGTGAATGCAGATACGCCATCCCTCGCGATATATCGAGAGCTAACCTCAGAATAGTTTCTATTGAAAGTGAATAAGGCTCTTTCTTGTTCAGATACATTCTCAGTGTTCCTTGTGACATGTATTCCATAATGATGCAGTATACAGGAGGCTTTTTACAAGCAGCAATGAACTGTAGATAAAAGAGGATAATTTGTAAGCAAAACTGTATCATTGGACAAGCATTTGACAAAAAGATTATGGATCAATTTGAAGCTGCACATATATAAGGAATCCAAAATGACAGTCTCATTTACAACAGCAACAACATCAACGACAAACTCAGTGTAATCTCACGAGTGGGGTCTGGGTAGAGTAGTGTATACGCAGATCTTACCCCTATCTTAAGAAGGTAAAGAGGTTGTTTGTGATAGACCATCGGCACAAGGGACAGTCTCATTTACAGATATAAAAATTAGAAAAGAAAAAGAAAAGCTAAAAATTTGGAAGATACCACACAACAAAACCACTCAATTAACATATTTTTGTTTATACTGAACATTAAAGAGGGAAGATGCACTTGTAAATCAGAATCATCCTAGAGACAGAATGAGGCAGTGTTATCAAAGGCAAAAAGCGCAAAAATAACTTTAAGGTTTGTTGGGGCTTTAAGTGCAAAGTGCAAATAAAGCGTGGACTTTAATGAAGAAAGGCGTAAATGGAGAAAAACTACAAAGATGTATGTGTAGTCCAAGACTAATATGTATAAGCATGAATACCAAATATATGGACAAAGGAATTGAAGAAAGTTTACGATAAAGTAAAATATCAATTGTCTAGTGTCGTCTCTTCAAGATTACACTCACTGATAAGGAAAAATATGCCTTAGAACCTTGATGACAGCACTGAAGCACCCATTAAGCAAGACTGAGCGCTCAACACGTTTTGAGCCTCGCTTCAGGATTTAGGATCGCCTATGATAACACTAGAATGCGGGGATTTTCACCGGAGCAGAACAAGCTAAGGCCTAAGATTTATTATGTTTCTGCCTTTTTCAAGCATTTCCTCCTAATTATCAAGCTGAAGAAACATCCTCTTGCAGAAATGCAGGGTAAGACTGCATATAATAGACCCTTGTGATCCGGCCATTCTTGCACCCCGCGCATAGCGGGAGCTTAGTGCACCGGACTATCCTTTAATCAAGCTGAAGTTAAAGCTAAAGGTATGAGGAAATCAAGCATTTAGAAGAAGGGAGAAACTATACAAGAAGTAAGTTCCTTAGTAAAAAGACAAATACTAGACATCAATATTTCTGTACTAAGAAGAACCATGTGTTACTAACAGGTAATGTCACAATTCTCTAGTCATCTGTGTAGTATATTTTGTTAGTTGAATCTTCTTGAATACAGTAGTAAACTGAACACTTAGCTTCCACAGGAGCATAATTTTCACTTCTCAGACAAAATTTCTACCATTCCAATTACAAGAATACAAGTAAACATGAGGCAAAACCAGATTTGCTTCTGTCTGCCTAAGTTTTGGTAGGCCGAATTACGCGGCACATGTGCTAGTGAGAGATAACATGTACCAAATAAACACGATACAACAACAAACCATTGTAATCCCACAGGTGGATTCCGGGAAAGGTAGTGTATACGCATACCTTACCCCTATATTTAAGAAGGCAGAGATCAAGGTTGTTTTCTGTAAACCCTCGACTCAGGAAAGATAAAAGGGAGGAACAACAACAAGAAAACCAATTAGAAAACCGAAGCGAATATACAAAACTAACATTAAGTACTGCAATCAGAAAACCAAAGCGAAAGAAACAACAAGTAATAACAGAGATTTAAGAATAAGAAAAGACAAGACTAACACTAAGTGACGCAGCAAAACTAACACGATAAATATCATAAAAGAGCATAACTATGGTTACAAGCAAATATGATAAATAACATAAAAAGAACATAAAAATTTATCATTCTGAAATGTAAAGGAACTGCAACCTGAACTATATTGGGATGATATAATCGAGAAAGCAAACGAACTTCGGACTTAAACTGCTGTTCAAGTTTAGCTCTAGTCTCCTCTTTATGAGTTGGAATCCTAACCATTTTAACAGCAACTGCTCTCTGCTTATAAATTCCTCTATAAATCCTGCTATGCGCTCCTGAAGCAAACTTATTACCTATAAATAACTGAGACAAATCAGCTGTCCATTCTTCTTGATCTTCTTTAGAAACTTCCCAAGTTTCAACATTATCAGATTCTAATATCATTGACCATGATTCTAAACTATCAAATCTTTTCTTGTCCATTGTTTCAATATCAGATGAATTCCATTGATTTCTTGATGATGATGATGATGGCATTTCTAATGGTTTACTCTTTGATCTCCTAAGCCTAAAGGTATTAAAACAAGTTGCCATTGGCAAAAAAAATTGACACAACCCCTTTAAACAACAACTTAGTGGATCCCACAAGTGGGGTTCGGGGATAGTAACGTGTACGCAGAGGGGTTGCTTCGGAAAGACCCTCGGCTCGAGAGGAACAGTAGGAATAAGTAAATAACAATAACAAGGCCAGGAAAATGAAACCGGCAATATAAGAACCGGAGAAAAACAAATGGAAGAAAGCAATAGCAATAGCAAGAAGTAATAACACGACTAGGTACTAGAAAACCAAAGCGGAAGATAGTACTAAAACAAATCTAATACTGGCACTCTATGAATTGAAGACAAAAAGTATCAAAAACACACATTCAGAAGGTGTTTTTCTTCTGAATGTGTGATTTGATTTCAAGAAATGCATGAACTGATTTAGAAACATGGGTTCTAAAGGGTAAACTTAAAATCATTAATCTATCATTAAAACAAACCATTAAGCCATACACCGAAAAAGTTTATCAAAGTGCTCGAAGATCAAGAATCAGTCTTTCATTGTTAAATAGACAGAAAGTCTCTGGCTAGTGCGTGGACTTTTTTTTTTTTTTTTGCCTTAACCTTAATAAAGACAGAGCATTTTAGGAAAGTTAATTAACGTTAAAAAATAAGAAAGACAAATTTCAAGACCATTTTTCAAGAATCAGTCTTTCATTGTTAACTAGACGTTTGGCTAGTGCACGCTTTTTTTGCCTTAACCTAAATAAAGACTGAGTGTTTTAGGAAAGTTGGCGTTAAAAAACAAGAAAGGAAGGTTTGCATGATTAAGGAAAGAGAAATTTCATGACCATTGAAGAGTAAAAATTACAAGAAAGAGCTATCAAAAAGGAAAGAATGAAGAAGATAAGGTAGAAAAGATTTCATGGTGATAAAAATTGAAAGAAGAATAGCCATAAAAATGGAGTCTTTTTTGCAGAAGTAGCCTGTGAAAGTTGCATGAAACTTTTGGAATAGTCATGTTGAGGAGAAAAAAGAAGTTAGTTTGGTTTGGGAAAAAAAGATGAATATCAAAGCAATGATTTCAAGGGAGTCTCGTGAATTCTTGGTTTAAGATCAAAAGCTGTTTAAGACTTGACATAGAGAAAGAAAAAGAAAAAGGAAAAAGGAAATGGAAATGCTTTTTTTTTAGAAGGAATCCAAGTCTTTCTTACTTTTTCTTTTTTCAATCAATCAATGCTAAATTGCTTTTTAAGTGGCCACATTGTTACAACCACAAATCTTAGAGAAATTAATTTAAGCACATTTACAAGAGAATCTTTTATAACTTTGATATAGGAACAGTATTCAACGATGCTTGAATCGAATTCAATTTATAAACCGATTAACTTAGGATTTGCGTCATATTAAGAGTCCGCTTGGACATAAGAAATTTTTCCTTTATTTCAAAAAAAAAAGTTAAAATAATGTTTAGCTATGAAAATTTTATATTTTTTCAAATTCAACTTGAAAATACATTTTCGAATTTAAAAAACTGCTAAAATTGGAAAGTTGGTATTTTTAAGTTTTACAAATTTATCTTATATTTTTCAAATTTATAAATGGACTCCAATTAGTTATTAAACCTATGCAACAACTACAACTACCCACCATTTGATTGAGTGACATTGGACTATATTTTGCGGCGTGCAATCCGAACAACGCGATCCATATATAAATAGTAATAAAAATATTGCGGCCCGCAACCTGCTCCAAATATACAGCTTACAATGATCATCACAACAGTCCCGGCAAGGGATTAACCATAATTTATACTATCCCGGCAAGGGAACTCAACAGTACAAGTATATACGCCCCGGCAAGGGAGAATCAACTATAACTATTCCCAACTCAATTCCTCGTCATCTCAATTATCATCATTTCTAACTCATAAGTAACTTCCACGAAAAATTACCTAAGTCTTTGCGCAATACCACATATTTACTCATTTTTTGCAACCATAGTATCATTCAAGAATACAACAAGTATCAATTTAAGACTCAAGGTCATGCTCGATACCAACGTATAGATACTTGTCACCATGCCAATACATTGTACTCAACAAGAAACAAGTAGCAAATATGATTCAACTCCTAATCCCACAAGCTAAGGTTAGACCGAACACTTACCTCAAACTTCCACGGCCAACTCACTCCTCAATTACCATCTTTCCTTTCGAATTCGGCTCCTAATCAATTGTATCTATACATAAATGACTTCATAACATCAATAAATGCTAAATAATTCGAATCCAATGCCTAATTATAGCTTTCTAGGCATTCTTCCAAAAAACCCAAAAAATCAATCCCCGGCCCGCTTAGTCAAAACACGAGATTCAGACCAAAATCAAATCACCCATTCACCCACGAGCCCAAATATATAATTATTTTCAGAATTCGATCCCAAAACGAGGTCTAAATCACAATTAATCAAAAAGCCCTGGTTCTACCCAAATTCCTAATTTTCTACCATTAATTACATGTTTTAGGCCTAGAAATCTAGTGGATGTTAATGGAAAATGAAGAAAATAAGTTAAATATTACTTACCCAAGAAGCTTTGGTGAAGAAGTGCTTCAAAAATCGCCTAGGAGCTTTGGAGAAGAAAGGGTTTATGAAATTTTGATAAAATCCCGTAAGACTACTGTTCTGGAATTTATAATTTAACTGGGCGAATTTACTCTTCGCGATCGCGACAGATCGCTCGCATTCGCGATGGGTCAGGTTGGTTAAGCCTTTGCGTTCGCGTAGACGGGTTCGCGTTCACAAAGCTTTAGCTTCTCGAGCCCTCGCATTCGCAGACCAAAGGTCGCGTTCGCGATGCACAAATGGTGACCTCTCCCTCACTTACCTTATGTGTTCGCTTCACACAGGTCACGTTCACGATGAGCAATCCCCCAAAATGTTGTATGTGTCCCGTTAAAAGTGATGTGTTACATGTCATTGGGTTGATCATCACTGGAACTTGCAAAAACATATTATTGGTTATAAATTTGTTGATTCAAAATACACTGGAGCATATATTGTAATTATTGTTCTACAAATACTTGATTTTTATGGACTCGTTAATAAAGTTTTAACTATCACCTTAGATAATGTTTCTGCTAACACAACTGCGGTAAATAGCTTAAAATCTAGACTTTGTCCAATTAATCCAATAATTTTTCATGTTAGATGTGCATGTCATATTTTTAACTTGGTTGTAAAAGATGGTCTTAATTTATTTTTTGATACTTGTAGTAAAATACAACATGTTTGTGGCGATTTTTTTCGTGCTCATAAACAAAGTAGAATTCTTGAATTTGCTCAACAAAGATGTTTGTACTAGGTGGAATTCTACTTATGAAATAGTTACAATTGCTTATGATTATCGGGTGCCTATCCAAAAGGTATTTAATATGCATAATGCTTACCCTGTTGATCAAATTGTTGATTCTGATTGGGATGAGATCAAAGAGCTTACTAAATTTTTAGAAAAATTTTATTATACTACAAAATAATTTTCTGGTATATATTATCCTACTTTTACACAAATATTATGGTATATTTGTGGAATTTTTATTGTATTTGTTAAGTATAAAAAAAATAACTTATGCACCGGCCATTAAAGAAATAATTTTAAAATTTAAAAAGTATTTTTTTCCTATTCCCGAAGTTTATTTAATTTCTACTCTATTTAACCCATCTTTAAAACTAAGAGGTGCAAAGGGAGTAGTTCGTAAAATTTATGAAAATTTAAAAATTCAAGAAAATGAACAACCCTCTCTCGAAAATTGCCAAACTAGCATATATTCTTATGCTAGATCAATATTTGATAAATGTAAATCTATGGATACAACTGGTACTGAAACTGCTTCTTCTACTTCTAAGTCTGAAGTAGAAGTTTTATAGGAAAATATGGATGATATAACATATTTTTATTCCTCTAATAATGATGAACTTGATTCTTATCCTAATCAAGGATTGGAAAATATTAAAGACGAAGAAGGCAAGGAACAACTTTTGTTATGATGGAGGGAGCGTGGCAAGGCTTTTCCAATACTTTCAATTATGGCCCGAGATATCCTGGCTATTCAAGCATCATCAGTAGCATCGGAGAGTGCTTTTAGCGCGGCAAAATTTTAAATTGGAGATCACAAACATTCATTAGCGGAGGACAGTCTAGAGATTTCCGTATTATTCAGAGATTGGATTAATTCAGAAAGAAGAAATATTGGATCGGGTTGCACGCCGCAACAAATATTATATTGGATTGGGGATATATATATATATATATATATAGAGAGAGAGAGAGAGAGAGAGAGATCGGGTTGCACGCTGCAACAATATTAATTGATAACGGATTGGGTTGCGCGCCGCAACAGTAGTGTTATTGTATTGTTGTAGATATTGTACTGTTCTTTCATATATCTATTTGGTTTCTGGTAGGTTGATATTGTTTTTTCCCCGAAGCATGTACCCCCTCCCTTTTAAACTGCTTATAACTTGTTTATTCTTCTCCCATATATTGTATAACTGCATAGGTTTATCTGGAGTCTGGTTCTAGCCTCGTCACTACCTCACCGGGGTTAGGCCAGACACTTACCAACACATTGGATCGGTTGTGCTGATACTACACTCTGTATTGTGTGCAGATACCGGGGCAGCATTTTGTCAGCATTAGTAGTTCGGGAGCCAGCTTTCAGTCCACCGAGATCCTAAGGTAGTTCTGCAGGCGTCCGCAGACCCGGCATCTCTTCTATCCTTTTTTATGATTTTGTTATCACTTGTATCAAAACAGATGGAGTTTCTTTCTTTCAGACATTTGTATGTAGTGATCTTAGACAGTCCGTGAATGTTGTGACACCAGCTTCTGGGTAGAGACATATGTGGATTTTCGTATTGCTTAGTTTATTTTGTTTAAATCTTCCGCTTTAATCTAATTGTCCGCTGTTATTTAAACATTTTTCACTTGTTGATATAATTTATAAAAATGATTAAATAAAAGAATTAATGATTTCTAAGTTCATGGCTTGCCTAGCTTCTACGAGTGGGTGCCATCACGACTCTCGAGGGTGGAAAATCCGAATCGTGACTAGTTAGTATCAGAGCTCTAGGTTACATAGGTCTCACAATTCATGGACAAGCTCAGTAGAGTATGAGAGTTCGGTACGGAGACGTCTGTATTTATCCTCAGAGGTTACGGAGTTAGGAAAACTTCACATTTGTTCTTTCTTGTCGTGCGATTTTGTTTCTTAAATGCTAATTGAATTTCTACTCTGTTCTTTTGCAGATGGCGAGAACGCGCTTCCTCATCTACCACTCAGCAGCTCGAGCCCCCATCAGCTGTTTCCATGAGGGGCAGAGGGCGAGGCCAAGGTAGGGGCAGAGCTCAGCCCCGAGCAGCAACACCAGTGGCGGAGCATCAGGTTGACTTTGACGAGGAGATTCCGGACCCAATAATTCGGTGGGCCCAGATCAGGTCCCAAAGGGGTTTATTGCTACCCCGGTTCTTCAGGATGCTCTGGTCCGATTAATGGGCCTCATGGAAAGTGTCACCCAAGCAAGCTTGCTTCCTGTAGCACCAGCCACTTCTTAGGCTGGGGGAGGAGCCCAGACTCCTGCTACTCATACTCCAGAGTAGGTAGCTCCCTAGATTCAGACTCCAACAGTTCAGCCAGTTGGAGCAGCTCAGCCGGGCGTGGTAGCCTAGGCCGGTGATGGAGCATCTATGTTTTTCGATGCTTTGTAGAGATTGGACAGGTTCACCAAGCTCTTCACTACTACCTTCAGTGGTGCATCTACTGAGGATCCCCAGGATTATCTGGACAGCTGTCATGAGGTTCTTTGGAACATAGGGATTGTTGAGACCAATGGGGTTGATTTCGCAATATTTCGCTTCTTTGGATTCGCCAAGACTTGGTGGAGGGATTATTACTTAGCTAGACCAGTAGGACCGCTAGCCTTGACCTTGGAGTAGTTCACGCAGCTATTTCTGGAGAAGTTTCTCCCTATTACACAGGGAGAGGCTTATTGGAGGCAGTTCGAGCATCTCCAGCAGGTATCCATGACTATCACCCAGTACGAGACCAGATTCATAGATTTGGCTTGCCATGCCCTTATTATACTTCCCACTGAGAGGGAGAGATTGAGACAGTTTATTAATGGACTCATTTAGCTGATTCGTCTCCAGATGGATAGAGAGGCTGGGAGTGAGATATCCTTCCAAGAGGCGGCCAATATGGCCCGGAGAGTTGAGATGGTATTATCACAGAGGGTGGTCACAGGGTAGATAAGAGGCCTTGTCAATCAGGCAGATACAGTGGTGATTCATATGGATGCAGGGATTCGTATGATAGAGGCCATCCTCCTAGGCCCTTTCATTCAGCTCTTTAGGTTTCAAACGGTGCTTCAGGTAGTCATGGTCCTCAGATGCAGTATTCTGATCAGCACCGTATAGTGCACCACCCGCTCCTATCAGTGCGCCGCCTCTCCAGAGTTTTCGGGGTGATCATTCAAGTTGCAAGGGTCAGTCTCAGTTCCCTCAGCTGCAATGTTCAAGTTGATGTTATGAGTGTGGTGATTATGGTCATATCAGGAGGGCTTGTTCGAGGTTGGCGGGTACTCAATCGTAGCAGCAGGGTTCCCATGCTATGATTCAGGAACCAGGTATTCTACAGCCCGCCCAGCCAGCTAGAGGTGGGGGTAAAGGTGCTAAAGGTGGAGGTAGAGGTGTTAGAGGTGGAGCTCAGGTCGCTAGAGGTGGAGGCCAGCCAGCTACAGGCCGTCCCAAAGAGGTAGATCAGAGTGGTGGGGCCCAGCCCTGATTTTATGCTCTTTAGGCCAGGCCCGAGGCTGAGGCTTCAGACGCAGTTATTACAGGTATGGTTCTGGTGTATGATAGAGATGCTTCAGTGTTATTTGATCCAGGGTCTATGTATTCGTATGTGTCATCATATTTTTCCCCGCACCTGGTCATGCCTAGTGATTTATTGAGTGTTCCTGTTTATGTGTCTACACCGGTGGGTAATTTTATTGTGGTAGATCAAGTCCATCGTTCTTGTGTTGTGGTGATTGGGGGTCTTGAGACTCGCGTAGATTTATTGCTTCTACACATGGTTGACTTTGATATTATATTGGGGATAGACTAGTTATCACCTTACCACGCTATCTTGGACTATCATGCCAAGACTGTGACCTTGGACTTATCGGGTTTGCCTGGTCTAGAGTAGAGAGGGACTCCTGGTCATTCTGCCTGCAGTGTCATTTCATATGTGAAGGCTCGGCGTATGGTCGAGAAGGGGTATTTGGCCTATTTGGCATATGTTCGTGATTCTAGTGCTGAGGTCCCTTCTATTGATAATGTGCCCATTGTTCGTGAGTTTCCTAATATTTTCCCTTCAGACCTGCCGGATATGCCACCTGACAGGGATATTGACTTTTATATTAATTTGGCTCCGGACACTCAGCCCATTTTTATCTGCCGTATCGTATGGCCCCGCCTGAGTTGAAAGAGCTAAAGGAACAGTGTCAGGATTTGCTTGAGAAGGTTTTCATTAGACCTAGTGTTTTGCCTTGGGGTGCGCCAGTGTTGTTTGTCAAGAAGAAGGATGGGTCAATGAGAATGTGTATTGATTACCGGAAATTGAACAAGGTAACAATAAAAAATAAGTATCCGTTGCCGAACATTGATGATTTGTTCGATCAGCTTCAGGGTGCCAAGGTATTTTCCAAGATTGACTTGAAATATGGCTACCATCAGTTGAGGATTAGGGCATCTGATGTCCCTAAGACAACTTTTCGCACTCGGTAGGGGCATTATAAGTTCTTGGTTATGTCATTCAGGTTGACAAATGCCCCAACAACTTTTATGGATTTGATGAACCTAGTGTTCAGGCCTTATTTGGATTCATTCGTGATAGTCTTAATTGATGATATATTGATATATTCCCGTAACCAGGAGGAGCACGAGCAACACCTTAGAGTGGTTCTTTAGACTCTGAAGGATAGTCGGTTATATGCCAGGTTCTCTAAGCGTGAGTTCTGACTGAGTTCAGTTGCATTTCTAGGTCGTGTTGTATCAGCAGAGGGTATTCAGGTGGACCCAAAGAAGATTGAGTCGGTCACGAGCTGGCCTAGACCAGCATCAGCTACAGAGATTCGGAGTTTCTTGGGATTGGCAAGCTACTATCGTCAGTTCGTGGAGGGGTTTTCATCTATTGCAGCCCCGATAACCAGATTGACCCAGAAGGGTGCTCAGTTCAGATGGTCAGATGAGTGTGAGGTGAGCTTTCAGAAGCTTAAGACAGCTCTAACTACGGCACCAGTGTTAGTTTTGCCCACAGATTCAGGGCCCTATACAGTCTATTGTGATGCTTCTCGTATTGGGCGTGGTGCAGTGTTGATGCAGGGTGGCATGGTCATTGCCTATGCTTCGCGGCAGTTAAAGATTCATGAGAAGAACTATCTGGTTCATGATTTGGAGTTGGCATCCATAGTTCACGCATTGAAGATTTGGAGGCATTATCTGTATGGCGTGGCATGCGACGTGTTCACTAATCACAAGAGTCTTCAGTATTTGTTCAAGCAAAAGGAGTTGAATCTGAGGTAGAGGAGATGGTTGGAGTTGTTGAAGGATTATGATATCACCATTCTATACCATCCGGTAAAGGCCAATGTGGTGGCCAATGCTTTGAGTAGGAAGTCAGCCAGTATGGGCAGTCTTGCTTATATTCCGATCGGTGAGAGGACACTTGCCTTGGATGTTCAGGCTCTAGCCAATCAGTTCATGAGACTGGATGTCTCTGAGCCCAGTCGTGTGTTGGCTTGCACGATCGCTCGTTCTTTATTATTGGAGCGTATCCGTGATCGGCAGTATGATGATCCCCATTTTTGTGTCCTTAGAGACACAGTGCAGCGTGGAGGTGCCAGGCGGGTTGCCTTAGATGATGATGGAGTTTTGAGATTGCAGGGTCAAGTTTGTATGCCTAATGTGGATGGGCCTCTAGAGTTGATCTTAGAGGATGCCCATAGCTCCAGATACTCTATTCATCTGGGCGTCGCGAAGATGTATCAGGATTTGTGGCAGCATTATTGGTGGTGTAGAATGAAAAAGGATATCGTTGCATATGTGGCTCAGTGTTTGAATTTTCAGCAGGTTAAGTACGAGTATCAGAGGCCTGGTGGTTTATTTCAGAGGATTGAGCTTCCCGAGTAGAAGTGGGAGCGGATCACTATGGACTTCGTTACTGGACTTCCACTGACTCGAAAGAAGTTCGATACAGTGTGGGTCATTGTTGATAGGCTGACCAAGTCAGCACATTTCATTCCTATGGCGGTCTCTTATTCTTCGTAGAGGTTGGCTAAGATCTATATTTGGGAGATTTTTCGCCTTCATGGTGTGCTCGTATGTATCATTTCGGATCGGGGTACGTAGTTTACCTCACGTTCCTGGGGAGCCGTTCAGCGAGAGTTGGGCACATGAGTTGATTTGAGCACAACATTTCATCCCCAGACGGACGGACAGTCCGAGCGGACTATTCAGATTTTGGAGGATATGCTCTGGGCTTGTGTCATTGACTTTGGAGGCTCGTGGGGATCAGTTTTTTCCTTTAGCAGAGTTTGCCTACAATAATAGCTACCAATAAAGTATCCATATGGCACCTTATGAGGCTCTATATGGCAGGCGGTATCGATCTCCGATTGGATGGTTGAATAGGGAGAGGCTCGGTTGTTGGGCACAGATCTGGTTCAGGAGGCCTTGGACAAGGTCAGGATTATTCAGGATAGGCTTCGTACAACTCAGTCCAGGCAAAAGAGTTATGCATACTGCAAATTCGAGATGTAGCTTTTATGGTCGGTGAGCGGGTATTACTCCGAGTATCGCCTATGAAGGGCGTGATAGGATTCGGGAAGAAGGGCAAGCTTAGCCCTAGGTTTATTGGTCCATTTGAGATTCTTGAGCGAGTGGGAGAGGTGGCTTATAGACTTGCATTGCCGCCGAGCTAATCATTCGTGCATCCAGTGTTTCATGTGTCCATGCTTCGGAAGTATCACGGTGATCCATCCCACGTGTTAGATTTTAGCATTATCCAGTTGGACAAGGACTTGTCTTATGAGGAGGAGCCGGCAGCTATTCTAGACAGGCAGGTTCGTCAGTTGAGGTCGAAGATTTTTCCTTCTATTCATGTTCAGTGGAGAGATCAGCCCGCTGAGGCATCGACCTGGGATTCCGAGTCCGATATGCTGAGCCGTTATCCTCATCTTTTTCCCGACTCAGGTACTTCCTTCTTATATCCGTTCGAGGACGAACGGTTATTTTAGAGGTGGAGAATGTGATAACCGAAACGGTCGTCACTTGTTTTAAATTAAATTATATGACTCCGAGGCTTTGAAAACCTCATTTAGAGTCACCTCGATTTGTATGCGAAGTCCGGACGCGTAGCCAGAAAGCTTAAATATGAAAACCTGTGAAAAATGCTAAGTTTTGATTATAAATTGAGTAAATTTGACTTCGGTCAACATTTTAGGTAAACAAATCCAGACCTGTGATCCGACGGTCCTGAAAGGTCGATAGGAAAATATGGGACTTGGGCTTATGCCCGGAATTGAATTCCGAGGTCCCAAGCCCGAGAAATGAATTTATAAGTGAAATTATTTAAGAAAATCATAAATGAAATCTGATTAGAAATCAATAGTATCGGGCCCGTATTTTGGTTCTAGCGTCCGGTATAGATTTTATATATGGTTTAAGTCATTTCTGTAAAATTTGGTTAAAAACGGACGTCATTTGATGTGATTCGGACTTGAATTGCTAAATTTGATACTTGATGAAGTTTGAGAAAAAATCTTGAATTTGAGTTTTGATTCATTGTTATTGAGGTTATTTTGGCAATTTGATCGCACGGATAGGTTCGCATGATGTTGCTGAGTTAGTACCTATGTTTGGCTAGGAGCCCCGAGGGCTCGGGTGTATTTCAGATGTGTTTCGGAAAGTTTTGAGTTTAAGAAAAGTTGCAGATTTTCTGCAGTCAGTGCCCAGATATTTTACCTTTCGCGTTCACATGGTACCCCTCGCGAACGCGTAAGGCAAAGATCCCAAGTGCCCAGTTGCTTCTTCGCGAACGCAAAGACACAGTCGCGAATGCGTAGCCTTGGGGGATTGCTCATCGTGAACGTGACCTGTGTGACGCGAACGCGTAAGGTAAGTGGGGGAGGGGTCACCATTTGTGCATCGCGAATGCGACCTATGGTCTGCGAATGCGAGGGCTCGAGAAGCTAAATCTTTGTGAACGCGAACCCGTCTACGCGAACGCGAAGGCTTAACCAGCCTGACCCATCGCGAACGCGAACGGTCTGTCGCAATCGTGAAGAGTAAATTCGCCAGTTAAATTTTAAATTCCAGAACTGTAGCCTTACGGGATTTTATCAAAATTTCATAAACCTTTCTTCTCCAAAGCTCCTAGGCGATTTTTGAAGCACTTCTTCACCAAAGCTTCTTAAGTAAGTAATATTTAAATTGTTTTCTTCATTTTTCATTAACACCCACTAGATTTCTAGGTCTAAAACATGTAATTAAGGGTAGAAAATTAAAAATTTGGGTAAAACTAGGGCTTTTTGTTTAATTATGATTTAGACCTCGTTTTGGGATCGAATTTTGAAAATAATTATATATTTGGGCTCGCGGGTGAATGGGTGATTTGATTTTGATTCGAACCTCGTATTTTGACCAAGCGGGCCCGGGGTCAATTTTTGGGTTATTAGGAAGAATGCCTAGAAAGCTATAATTAGGCATTGGATTCGAATTGTTTAGTATTTATTGATGTTATGAAGTCATTTATGTATAGATACAATTGATTTAGAGCCGAATTCGAAAGGAAAGGAGGTAATTGAGGAGTGAGTTGGCCGTGGAACTTTGAGGTAAGTGTTCGGTCTAACCTTAGCTTGAGGGATTATGAGTTGAGTCATATTTGCTAATTGTTTCTTGTTGAGTACAACGTATAGGCATGGTGAAGAGTATCTATACGTTGATATCGAGCATGACCGTGAGTCTTAAATTGATACTTGCTGTATTCTTGAGTGATACTATGGTTGCAAAAAGTGAGTAAATCTATGGTATTGAGCAAAGACTTAGGTTATTTTTCGTGGAAGTTACATATGAGTTAGAAGTGGAGATAATTGAGATGATTAGGAATTGAATTGGGATTGGTCAGCTGATTCTCCCTTGCCGGGGCGTATATATTTGTACTGTTGAGTTCCCTTGCCGTGATAGTATAAATTATGGTTAATCCCTTGACGGGACTGTTGTCATGATCATTGTAAGCTTTTGGAGTGGGTTGCGCGCCGTAATATTTTTATTACTATTTATATATGAATCAGGTTTCACGCCGTAACAGATATTATATTGAATCGGGTTTCACGCCGTAACAGATATTATATTGAATCGGGTTTTACGCCGCAACAGATATTATATTGGGTCGGGTTTCACGCTGCAACAGATATTATATTGAATCGGGTTTTACGCCGCAATAGATATTATATTGGGTCGGGTTGCACGCTGCAACAGATATTATATTGGATCGGGTTGCACACCGCAACAGATATTATATTGGATTGGGTTGCACGCCGTAATAGCTATAT